>PVJX010007126.1:5946-73055 GCA_004027295.1 Dolichotis patagonum | reverse complement strand
AAGAAATAGCAAACACATCTAGTGAAGACAGCTAAAAAATTAGACAAAAGCAAACTGATAGAATCCCTGAATAAACACTGTAAGAAACAAGCAGAATACATAAAGCAGGCTCAAAGAGATATACAGGAAATCAAAAATTCTATTGAAAGCTGTAAAAACTGCCTCAATGAAAGTGAAGATAGAATTTCAGACCTCCAACGATAAGATCACAGCTAGTGATCAGGAAAGGAAAGATCTTTTAAAAATAAAAAGAATCAGGAAATAACAATTAAACACCTGCAAGATGATGGAAAGAAAAATAACATAAGAATAATAGGGATAGATGAAAAAGAAGGGGACAGCCCAAATGATGTCAAGAGGCTATTTACAGAAGTAATAGCTGAAAACTTCACAAACATGAGAATGGAAACTGACATATGGATTAGTGAAGCATATAGAACAAGAAATAGCCATAACCAAAATAAAACTACACCAAGACACATAATAATCACCATCCCAGAAATCCAACATAACAACAGAATACTAAAAGCTGTTAGAGAGAAAAGAGAGATATCCTATAAAGGAAAACCTATCAGAATCAAAGCAGACTTCTCAACACAAACAGTGAAGTCAAGAAGAGCATAGAGTGAAGTATTTCCAATCACTTCCAACCCAGACTGATGTAACCTGCAAAACTGTCCTTCAAAATGGATGGAGAAATAAGATACTTTGATGACAAAGAACAGCTGAAGAACTTCATGACCACCAAACCAACCCTAAAAAGAATACTGAAAGACATTCTAGATACACATGGGATAAAACCACCAAGCAAGGAAGAAAATTAAACAGAATGGAACGCTAAAGATACAACAGCAGAAAGATAACATGTCAACAATAAACCAATATAAGACCGTTACAACCATTAATGTAAATGGCCTCAACTTGCCAATCAAAAGAAACCTACTGGCAGAATGGATCAAGGAACAAGTTCCAACCATATGCTGTCTACAAGAAACCCATCTAACCCGAAGAACACTCATAGACTGAAAGGCAAAAGATGGAAAACAATACTTCATGCAACAGGAAACCAAAAAAAAAAGCAGGAGTAGCCATCCTGTTTGCAGACAATGTGAATTTCAAACAAGGAATGATCCAAAGAGATAAAGAAGGTCACTACATACTAGTTAGGGGAAAACTTCAAGAGTAAGAGATAACAACCTTAAATATATATGCACTAAATTCCAGTGCACCCATTATAAGGCAAATGTTAACAGAAATGAAAAATCAGAAAAGCAATAACACAATTATAACAGGAGGTTTGAACACGCCTTTGACACAAAGAGACAGATAAACTAGACAGGAAATCAACAAACAAATAACAGAACAGAATCAGACCTGTGAGCAAATGGATTTGATAAATGTATGTAGAGTTTTCCATCAAACAACATCAGAATATATATTCTTCTCAGCAGCACATGGGACATTCTCTAAAATGGACAATATACTAGCCCACAGAACATATTTAAGTAAATGCAAAAGAATTGAAATTATCCCACACATGTTATCTGATCATAGTGCTATGAAACTAGAAATTAATGATAAAAACACCTGAAAAACCTCACAATCACATGGAAACTGAATAAAACACTCTTGAACAATCAGTGGGTCATGGAGGAAATTAAAGAAGAAATTAAACAATATCTACAAGCAAATCCATATACAAACACAACTTACCTGGGATGCAATGAAAGCAGTCCTCAGAGGAAAATTTATTGCCCTGAGTTCCCACATCAGGAAGACAGAACGAACACAAATAAACAACTTGATGCAAATCAAACATCCAGAAAAAGAAGAGCAAGTCAAGCCAAAAGCCAAAAGAAAGGAGGAAATTATAAAGATCAGAGCAGAAATTAATGCAATAGAGTCTAAGAAAACAATTCAAAGAATCAATGAATCAAAGTGTTGGTTCTTTGAAAGAATAAATAAAATTGATAAGCCCCAAGCCAACCTTATTTTAAAAAGGAAAGAAAAAACTCAAATTCATCTACCATTGAATGGAATTAGTGAAATTACTGCGGACTCGGTGGAAATACAGAAGATCATCAACACCTATTTTGACAACCTCTATGCTCATAGGTTCGATAACACAGAACAAATAGACAGATTCCTAGATACACATGATTCAGCAAGGTAGATGGATACAAAGTCAATGCTCAAAGATCAATATCATTCTTAACTCTAACAACAAAATCACTGAGAGAGAAATAGGAAAAGCCATAGCTTTCACACTAACATCCAAAAAAATGAAATACTTAGGAATTAATCTCATGAAAGAAGTAAAAGAGCTATAGAAGAAAAATTATAATACCCTGAATAACCAAATCAAACAGGACCTTGGAAAATGGAGAATCATCCCTTGTTCATGAATAGGAAGAACAAACATTGTGAAAATGGCCATTCTCCCAAAATTACTATACAGATTCAATGCATTCCCAATCAAAATACTACTAACATACCTCATCCATCTATAGAAATCACTCCTAAAATCCATCTGGAATGAGAAGATACCTAGAATAGCAAAGGCGAGTCTAAGCATCAAAGGCAAGGCAGGAGGTATCACAATCCCTGACTTGAAATTATACTACAAAGCTACTGTAATAAAATCAACATGGTACTGGAATAAAAACAGACCTGAAGTTCAATGGAATAGATTGGAAGATACAATCACAAGCACAAACTCACTCAACCACCTTATCTTTGATAAAGGGGCCAAACATGCTCAATGGGAGAATGAAAGTCTCTTTAACAAATGGTGCTGGGAGAATTGGCTATCCATATGCAAAAAACTAAAACTAGACACATGTCTATAACCATGTACAAAACTAAAATCTAAATGGAACAAAGATCTAAATATTAAAACAGAAACACTAAATTTGCTGGGAGACAAAGTAGGTAAAAATCTCAAAGATATAGGGGTAGGTCGAAAATTCATGAACAAGAATCAAACTGCACATAAAATACTTCCTAGCATCAATAACTAGGACCACATCTTATTAAAGAGTTTCTGCATGTCAAAAGAGATTTCCAGCAGAGTGAAAGGAAAACCCACAAATTTGGAAAAAAATCAAAATTGACTGTCCCTCAGACAAAGGACTTCTGTCTAGAACTTATAAAGACTTTTTAAAAATCATATCATCAAAATTCAAACACCCAATCCAAAAATGGGCATCTGAAATGAATACACAGTCTTCAGATGAAGAAATACGAATGGCAAATAAATAAATGAACAAATGTTCATGATCATTAGTCATGAGAGAAATGCAAATTAAAACCACACTGAGATTCCATCTCACCCCAGAAAGAATGGCCAGGACAAAAAACCTAACAACAACAAATGCTGAAAAGGCTGTGGCGAAAAGGAACTATTTTGCACTTGCTGGGAGTGTAGACTGGTGCAACCACTATGAAGGTCAGTCTTGAGATTGCTTAAGAAGCTGGTTTTAGAAGTCCCAATTGACCTAGCTATTCTACTTCTAGGCATATTCCAGAAGAACTGAAAACATTGTACCACAGTGATATATGTGCACCCATGTTTATAGCAGCATAATTTGTAATAGCCAGATCTTGGAAACAATCTAAGTGCCCATCAGCTGAGGAATGGATAAAAGTTTTGATAGTTTTATACAATGGAGTACTACTCAGCTATAAAGAATGATCACATTGAGATACTTATAAATAAATGGACACAACTTGAGACAATATGCATAAGCGAAATAAACCAGACTCACAGGTGTAAATACCATATAGTCTCCCTAGTATGAGAGTTGGTAAGAGTATTAAGATTTTATGGTAATCATAATTTCCCATTTAATTGCATTGAAGATTTTCAATGTTTTTATTCATCAGTTGGAATGGTTTTATTCTATTTTGTTTAACTTTATTATGTGTGATGATATGAACAGTTGTTTTGAAGAAAACAAAACATTATGGCAGCCACTGCTGATTTCATATCATCTTCTTTAGAAATTCTACCATGCTTCTACTCTGCTATTACCATAGGTTCTATCATGTTGTGTCTTATTGGGATTTTAATATATGTAATAGCATAAACAAAATTTTATGGAAAATGAGATATTGTAGTACCTGTTTATCATTCTCTGTTATTTGCTTCAGAATATCCTGTAATTCTTTCATTCTTTTGAGTGGTTTTATACTATTTTGTTATGTTTGATATTATTGTATTTGAAACTATGCTCAACTATAGGAAAGAAAGAGATATTTTGATAACTACTGTTAATGTCCAGTTATCTTATTGTAAAGTACTGTGTTGCTTATGTTGTTCTGTTCTGATCTGCTTTGTTCTGCCCACTGGTTTTATTCTCTTTAAAATAAAAGAACAGTTTTAAAAAGATTTAATACATCACACCACAATGAGACATGAACCTCGATGTTAGTAGTAACATAGTTTGTAAAAGTAAAATCCTGAAAAGAACCTAACAGAAGAATCAATAATAGAGATGTATTTTTGATGCAATGGATTATTACTCTGAAATAATGAATGATACACAGTCTTTTGAATCTAGTTTGGTATTTTGTAATTGATGTTTTTGAAATGATTTCAAAATCATTTTCAAAATGATTTTGAAATGATTTCAAAAACAGAACAGAAACATGAAATCAAAGAATGTGCCACTGAAACTTAAAAAAAGAAAAAGGTTAAATGAGAAAACACACCATCAAATTTCAGAACAGGGTAACTTTTAAAAATTGAATGAAAACATGGAGAATTATGAAGAAATGGACAGATACCTCAAAGCAGAATTTATCAAAGAATAGGAGACAAAAAAGTCCTGAGAAACCTAATATCAATCAATGAATTTGAGACAGTAATAGAGAATCTACCAATTAAAAATAGCCCATGGCTTGAATAGTTCACTATTGAATTTGACAAATGCATTAATTCTAATGTATTTGCTATGCTCCTCAAGCTGTTCCAAGAAATTTAAAGGGGTTTTGATCTTCCAGAATCATTAATGTAAGCTGGAATTACACTCATCTGAAAATCAAATGTTCAACTAAAAAACATGGACTAATATCCTTAATCAATATAAATATTAAAACATTAGTATGACATTAGTGAATAGAACATTGCACAACATCAAGCATATAACAAGACCTACATGTTTAATCCCAGAGGTTGAAGAAAGTTTAAACATATATAGATGAAAATTGTGATATGTCCCAGAGAGATGTAGAAAGTCAAAATCTACATAATCATCAGTAAATGTAGAAAAGACGTTTGACACAATATGACACACCTTCATAATTAGAACTCAGAGGGAAATAAATATAGAAGGATCATGCTTGAATTTGCTAAAATCTATTTATGAAAAATTATCATTTTCTATTATATTAAATAGGAAAAAATTAAAAACATTTAAACTCTAAACTCAGAAACAAGTCTAGGATAACTACTGTCATTACCTCTTCTCAACATATGCTCAATATAGTAGTCATAGCAATGAGAAAAGAGAAACAAATAAAAGGCATACATAGAAAAATAGGCAGAATTTACATTTTCATTATTTTCACATGACCTATTTGACATGAGACCCCAAGAATTCCACCAATAAACTTAGAACTAGCTACCAACCTTAGAATTGCACCAGGATAACATATCAATGGAAAAGTGAATAATATTTGAGTTCATCTATAAGGATTTCAGTGAAAATGAAATTATAAAAATGATTCCTGTCACAGTCACCTAAAGAAAAATGAAACATGGATAAATTAACCTAAGAAAGGGTATGAAAGTTTTCTACAAAGGAAACTACAATAGTCTGAAAAATAAGACTGAACAGAAGAACAACAGAACATGGGAAAATGCCCCTGCTGCTGGGTCAGAAGCACTAACATACTTAAAATATTCAAACTCCCATATGTTTTATTCAGATTTAATGCAAACCCAAACAAAACATCAATCTCACACATCTCAACCCTAGAACTTATATGGAACTGCAAGAGACCTAGTTAAATAAGGATCTTGGGCAACAAAACAAGAGAGGGCATGACACTTGACTTCAAGTTATAATACAAAGAAAGAGTGACAAAAATTCTTGACATTGACCAGAAACAGAAATGTGAATCAGTGGACTAGAATAGAGGGTACTGAAACACTCCAGACACATTTAACTGTTTGAACTTTTACACAGGGACAAAAGCAAAGAGTTGAGTTAAAATACCCGACTCAATATATGGTGCTGGGAAAACAAGATATCTCCTTACAGATGATTGAAACTTGATCTATATCTATCACCATACACTAAACTTAAGTCAGAATGTATCAAAACTCTAAATGATAGAGCAAGAACATTGAATCTACTGGAAGATTAACAGGCTAAATATTTGAAGACATAGGTGCAGGATATAATTTATGTTTTCTTCTATTTGGGCAGTTTTAGTCTTTGTGTTGGTTTTTTATCATTAATTTAGTTTATTATTTTGGTTTAAATATACATACTAATCACATTCACCATATTGAATTTATATCTATACATGATATTTGTTCATTTTTTAATTCATCTACCCACTATTACACTTATTTACAAATAAAAAAGGAAACAAATATATAATTGATATTGTGAAAAAGGAAGGAAATTTTCAAATCAGAAGGGGCCTGGTGAGGGAGTAGGAGAGAGAAAGTAAGGGAACAGAAAAAATTGAGAGAATCACAGTTGCAGCAGAATAACATTAAGAATCAACAAATGGAAATGCATTGAATTGAAAAGTTTCTTCACAGCAGAGGAATCAATCCATAGAGTGAACAGAACACCTAAAGAATGGGAAAATATTTTTGTCAGCTATTCCTCAAGCAGACGATTAATATCTGTAATATGTAAAAAAATTAGATCATCTATAATGAAAGGCCAAATAAAGAAAGAGCCAGTGAAATGAACAGACATTTCTGAAAGGAAGCAGAGGAAGTTGCCAACAACTATGTGAAAACATACTCAAAATATGTTGCCATTAGAAAATGAAATTTAAGACAATGCTAAGATTCCAATTTGTTCTAGAAAGAATGTAAATCAGTGAGAACTCTAAAAGTAATAATCACTCATGCAACTGTGATGTAAAAGGGACACTACTACACTGGTGGTGGGTATGCAAAGTAGTGCAACCATGATGGGAATCAGTATAGAGATTTCTTAAAGAATACATTCGAAATTTCATATCAACCAGCTATTCCTCTCCTAAGAACCTTCCCCAAAGAGCCATAGATATCACACTAGAGTGATACATACATACACATTTTTAGCAACATGAATCATAATTGCTATATCTTGAAAGCAGCCTATATACCCAGGAACAGATGCTTGGATAAACAAAATGTGATATCTGTGATAATGGAGTACTATTCAACTATAAAGAACAAATATGAGACACTCATAGGAAAATGGATGCACCTGACAAATGTAACACTGAGTGAAATTAAGCAGATATTCTAGTTTACATGTCATAAAGAAGTGACGGCAAACCTTTCAGAACTTTTAGTTGTAAAAATTGGTAGCACAGGCACACATAACTTAGGCTTCCCACCACTGCCATAGAGTATCTCTCTGCTAAGGAAGTAGAAGAAAACATGTACTATGAAGCATGACTAAAAGAGTTATATTGTATTGGAACTTTAAAATTTGTCCTTGGCCACCCCTCAAAACTCATGCACATCCTTTTATGAAAAAGTCATTTAGTCCATCTACAAGAGTTTCCAAAGTCCTAACAGTTTCAGTATCACTGAAAGACCCAAGTACCAATTACTGTTAGAAATGTAAGACAAACTCTTAGCTGCAAGCCTCTGTAAAAATGACCACAAAGTTAAACACTTCCAACCTGCAATGACACATGATGTATATTTGTATTCCAGAATTTACAAACAGGGAAATACAAAGGTTTGGGAACAAAGCAAACCCAACAGCCCGCAAGGAAAACATTATGTCTTGTATTTCCATATGCACTATTTGAGACAATCTGACACAAGCTGTGAGTTCCAAATTTCTTGGGTGTCTCCACTCTTAGGGCAATTCTGGTTGTTACAGATTCCAAAGCTTCTCCCTTAGGTTGGCTTTGCTCCCTTCTTGCAGGTTTCCTTAGATAAACAATGATCCTGGTTTTTCTAAGCTCTGGGGCTCTCCACTGCACCTTTGGTTTCACACTCTTAGTTTCACACATTGCTGTCTCAGGGGGCACACTGTCTGGTCTCCTAGGTCTTTTAAAATCAAGGTAGACTTCACCCGTGGTAATCATCTTGGGACTGGTGCTCTCTGTGGCCTCTGGGCCAGCTAGACCCGCCCTTCAAACACCTAGAACATCTCAGGATCAGCGCTCTCTGGGGCTTCTGGGTGAGCTAGGCCTGCCTTTTGCCCTCAGAGAATATCATGACACAGCACTCTCCAAGGCTGCTGGGGACACCTAGGCCCGCTCTTCACCTGAAAAGAACATCCAGGAGACTGTGGAGGACTTGAGCTGCCTGAGACCACATCTGCTGGATCCGCATTCCCAACTGGAATACTGAAGTACAGTGGACTACCATGCTGGCTCGATGAGAGGCTCTGCAACCCCTCACCCAAACAGAAGCACCCATCAAGGTTCAGACAGTGTGATGAGTTTGCTTCATAAAATAGAGGTCTGCAGTGGGTAAATAGGGGTGGAAGTGAAACCTCTCCAAATTTAAGACCTTGACTAATCTGGCAAGAGAGTGGGTATTCCCCTCTCCCCAAACAGAGAAGATCAGAGAGGTTGAGGAATGTACCAATATCAACCTACCCCGATTTTTAGAGGTTAAAAAATGATATGAGACCCCTTAGTGACAGAGTAAGGCCTCAGCTGATATGAACACTATAGCCAGGGAGACCAGGTGACCTACCACAACCTGAAGATATAACAACAGGAGGAACTAAGAGTTGCCCTACATCAATACCTCTGGGTGTGTTAGCCCAGAAAGAATATAGGATGCACCAACAGGCACAGTAGGAGAAATTCAGGAGACTGGGTTTCCTCTTCATTGTGGTACCCAGAAATTTGACAATCATCAACCACAGAATAGAACCCTAAAACGCACACTACAGATACTTGTGACTGTTGGAATAGAAAGACCAGAGATTCATCCAAAAGGTGAACATGACTAAACAAAGAGGCAAAATGCAATCCCAAATTCTAGTCCATCAGGGTCAAGTGAAGGTGATAACAAAATAGAGGACTCTAAAATTCACACACCAGAAATCTCTGAAAAGATAGTAAATGAAGTAAAGAAACAAATCCATGAGGCTATGGAGGAATGCAAATTGGAAATAATGGCTTATGTAAAGACAAAAGTAACAACCTTAGTAAATGAGTTGCTCAACATAGATAGAGAAGAAATAGATAAGAAACTACAGGAGCATGGGAAATTGACTGAAACTTTGAATGAACAATGCATAAAAATGCAGAATCTATGAAACATGGTGAAGTAGATATGCAAGAAGCAAAAAATTGTATTGAAAGCCTGCAAAAGCCATATAAATCAAGCTGAGGATAGAATCTCGGACCTTGAGGACAGGATTGCAGATAACGATCTTGAAAGGATAGAACTTATAAAAACAACAAAGCAACATGAAATGACAATGAAACAACTACAAGATGATGCCAAGAGAAACAATTTTAGAGTAATAGGCATTAGTGAGGAGGCAGGAGACAATTCAAAGGGTATAGCTAAGCTATTCAGAGAAATAATGGCAAAAAATTTCCCAAACATGGGATAAAATCTGATCTACAAATAAGTGAGGCATATAGAATGCCACGCAGTCATAATCAACAAAAATCTACACCCAGACATATAATAATTAAGATCACATACATACAGAATAAAAACAGAATATTAAAAGCCATTAGAGAAAAGACACAACTCACTTATCAAGGAAAGCCTATTAGAATCACAGCCCACTTCTCAGCACAAATCTTCAGGTTAAGATGAGCTTGGAGTGAAGTATTTCAAGCCCTAAAAGAAAACAAGTTTCAACCAAGACTGATGTACCCAGCATAACTGTCGTTCAAATTTAATGGAGAAACAAGATACTTCCATGACAAAAAAGAAATGAAGATATTCATACCAACCAAACCAACCTTAGAAAGAGTGCTGAACATACTAGGTAGAGATAAAAATGACAAAAATCTCCATAACAACACAAGAAAGAAATCAGCAGGCTAGATAAGAAAGTAAACAAGTGAGAAAAACAGAAAACTAAAAAAAGTAAACCAACATGGCAAAGTCTAGCCAGTACATATCAGTGATATCCATAAATGTAAATGGGCTCAATTCACATATCAAAAGAAACAGGTTGACAGAATTGAAAAAGAAACAGGATTCCACCATATACTGTATACAAGAAATGCATCTGACTCCAAAGAAATACATAGATTAAAAGTCAAAGGATGGAAAAGAGTATTCTATGCAACAGGAACCCAGAAAAAAGCAAAGGTAACTATTCTATTTGCAGACAATGTGAACTTCAAAGCTAAAATGGTTAAAAGAGACAAAGAAGTCACTACATACTCGTAAGAAGCATTCAAGAGGAAGATCTAACAATTATAAATATATATGCAACAAACATAGAAGCACCCAACTATATAAGACAGATATTAAAGGACATGAAAAACCAAATAAACAAGAACACAATTATTACAGGTGATCTTAATAGCCCACTGCCACAAAGTGATAGATCAACTAGACAAACAAATCAGCAAAGAAATAATAGAACTGAATCATACCTGTAAGCAACTGGACTTAGTAGATGTTTACAGAGTGTTCCACCCAACCACATCAGAATACACATTCTTTTCAGCTGCCCATGGGACATTCTCCAAAATAGACCATGTATTATCTCACAAAATGTTCTTAAGTAAATGCTAAGGTATGGAAATTATCATCTGCAAAATATCTGACCATAGCACACCAAAATTGGAAATTAATGGCAAAAGAAATTGCAAAACTGGCATGAATATGTGGAAGTTAAATATTTTGAACAACCAGTGAGCTACAGATGAAATTAAAGAAGAAAGAAAGCAATACCGACAATTTAATGAAAATGTGGAAACATCCTATTGTAACCTATGGGTTGCAATGAACAGAGTCTTAAGAGGTATATAGCAATAAATTGTCATATCAAGAAAACAGAATGAGCACAAATAAACAATCTACTGCTTCATCTCAAGCTTCTAGAAAAAGAAGAGCAAGTTAAATCTAAAGCTCATAGAACAGAGGAAATAGTAAAGATTAGAGCAGAAATAAATGCCATTGAAACTAAAAGAAAAATACAAAGAATTAATGAATCAAAAAGCTGGTTATTTCAGAGAACAAACAAAACTGACAAACCTCTAGCTAGCCTTATAAAGAAAAAGAAAAAAAAACAATTCATGCAATAAGGATCAAAAAGTAGGAAATTAATACAGATCCCATGGAAATTCAAAAGATTAGGAGTACCTACTTTGAAAACCTCTACTCACATAGAGAGGAAAACATAGATGAAATGGACAGGCCCCCTTAATCAAGCCCCCTTAATTCAAAGACCCTCTCCAAAGATGGGCATCTGAGATGAACACACAGTTCTCATATGAAGATATTCAAATGGTAAATAAATATATGAAGAAATGTTCACCATCAGTGGCCATTTGACAAATGAAAATTAAAACAACATTGAGATATCATCTCACACCAGAAAGAATAGCTGCCATCAAGAAATCAACTGATAATAAATGTTGAGGAGGCTTCGGGGAAAAAGGAACACTGATCCACTGTTGGTGGGACTGTAGACTGGTTCAAACACTCTGAAAATCAATATGGAGAAATCTCTGAAGACTAGGAGTGGAAGCTCCATTCAACCCAGCTATTCTCCTCCTGGGTATTTTCGCAGAAGAACTGAAAATTTTATATCACATTGATATATGTACATCTATGTTTATAGCAGCACAATTTTTAATTGCTAAATCTTGGAAACAACCATGATGCCCATAAACTGCAGATTGGATGAAAATTTTGTTGTACTTTTACACAATGGAATATTATTCAGCTATGAAGAAAGATGACCTTGAGGCCTTCATAGGGAAATGGAGACAACTTGAGACTATCCTCATTAGTGAAATAAATAAGAATCATATTTATAAATATCACATTGTTTCTCTATTGTAAAAAGTAATAGCAACTGTAGAAGTATAAAACTCAAAATGTGTAATTTCTAATGTAAAAACAAGAGGAAAAGAATGTGCTCTAAAGATATAACTGCATGCATGTTTAAGTGGGTAAGATAGCTGACCATATTACTGTTTTCGTTAGATTGTTGGGCAGAACTGTTAACAGTCTCACTGTTTGAATGTCTACTTTATATGCTTTAATTTTGTAACTTGAACAACTATTTCCAACGATGACAGTATGTAACTTATCAAGTGACAATTTCTTAGTGTTTTTGTTGTTGCCATTCTTTTATTTTCTCCCTTGGGAATTCTGTATTGTTGCTACCCTTTTTCACTTTTTTTTAGTTGAGGTTATTTCCTTTTTATATAAAAAAGAGAATCATATTTATAAATATCACATTGTGTCTCTAGTGTAAAAAGTAACAAGAACTTTAGGAGTAATAAAACACAAAATGCATAATTACTACTGTACAAAAGAGAGCAAAAGAAAGTGCTCTAAAGGACATAACTGCAGGCATGTTTAAGTGGGTAAGATAGATGACCATATTACTGTTTTTGTTAGATTGTTGAGCAGAACTGTTATCAGTCTCACTGTTTGAATGTCTACTTTATATGTTTTATTTTGGAACTTGAACAACTACTTCCAAGATGACAGTATGTAATATCAACTAGTGATTTCTTAGAGGGTTTTTTTGTTTTCTTTTTTTCCTTTGGAATTCTGTATTGTTGCTACCCTTTTTTCTGTTTTGTTTGTTTGGTTTTTTCTTTCTAAATAAAAAAAATAAAATAAAATCAAAGTGGAAACCTTTTCATCTTCACAACTCTTGCATTCTATATGCATTTAATACCAGTACTTCATGTATGATGCTGAGGTCTGCTCACAGCTGGACATGTGGCCAGGATTTTCTCACTTTTAGCTGTAAAAATTGGGTGCCTGGATCTCTGTGCACTCTGAATCCACTTGGAGAAACAAATTCCCTATACTGTTGCCATTTTGGAATATGGTGTGGCTTCTCCCTTTCTGGATCATGGTGCTCCACAGATTTTCCCTCAGAGAAAAGTTTTTCACTTTTTCAGTTTTGAGTCTGCCAAGGTTTAAATCTGGCTAACAACCCTCAACATTAGTCATACCACAGCCTCAATATCTGATTGCGTTGAAATTTCTTCTGCCAGATTTTTTAGCCCACCACTTTAATGCTAGCTTCAGCAAAAGTATCTAGATAGGAACAAAATACTGAGAAACATTTTGCCAAACCATAACATACATCTTCTGGAGTCCAGTAATAAGTGCAGTCCGTTTTTTTCCCAGCAGAATCCTCCTGAGCTTGGTCTTTACTGGTTTTCTGAGATATGACCAGAATCTCCCATACAGAACAGCTGAAACTGTTCTAGGGGTAATCTTTCAGGAAACATATCTGAACTTTCCAAACTCGTTGCACAAGCCATTTCCAAAGGCTTTTAAACCACAGGTTCAGATATAGTCACAGAAATGACCCCATTCCAGGTTCAAAATTCTGTCTTGGTTACTTTTTTTCTCATTGCTGGGACAAAATGCCCAATACCCAAAATGAAGGAATGAAAGAGTTGTTTATCTCAGTGTTTGTGGGGTTTTCAAACCATAATCTGCTGGTTCTAGTGCAGAGTGGATTGTCCCAGGGCAACACTTCAAGGCAGCAGCCAGCAAAAGCAGCCAGGTTTAAAGGGGAAAGAGCAAGTCCCTTTTCCTAACTTAGACACTCCCCGATCCCCAGGGCAGATGTAGCACTCACAAACTCCCTATACCCTCCTCTTGCACAGTATGAGGATATTTAATAAACTAAGTGCTCTAGCTCCCTGATGAGTCTCTTAGTTAAAATTCAGAACTTCATAAATTGATACAATGAATTAATCATAGCATGCAGATAAGCATATGCCAAATATGGAGTGATAGATACAATAATTCTGGGCATATGAAATTGTTTTATACTCTGAAACACTTAATTGACAGATGCTTTTGGTTGGTCCTTGGCCATCTCAAACCTTGTCAGTGAACATTTAACTTTGAACCTCTACTGTAATCCACAGATAGTATCCCAGATGGCTTATTGACACAGGCTGAGGAGCAAATCTTCCCAGGAGGAGGGTCATGGTGCATCTAGGTGGACAGAATGATGCTCAAATGTAATTTCTAAGTTGTGTTTTTAACTTGGACACCAGACCTCAGATGCAGAACCCAGGAGGCAAATGGGTCCTCTGGGAGGTTTTGCTGAAAAGGGTCAAGGGAATAAGTATGTCCACCCCACACAAAAAAATGACATTCTCACATAGATACACTCCTGATATATGTATTTAGTGGCTGACATGGCAAGATTCCTCCTTGATCAGGCAAGACATTGCAGATGCTCTTCAGGATGATCCTGTTGGTCATTGTGTTCCTTTGCCTACTGCAATCCCTGTTAGCATTTAATTTTGAAGATGAACCCTGCCTACTCAGAAAGAGCACCAGTGTGTACAAGGATGGTGATGTGGTAGTTGGGGGACTTTTCTCCCTTTTTTTGCTTTTACTACACTGATTTCACTGAACTAAAGCCTGT
Source organism: Dolichotis patagonum (assembly GCA_004027295.1). NCBI lineage: Eukaryota > Metazoa > Chordata > Mammalia > Rodentia > Caviidae > Dolichotis > Dolichotis patagonum. The sequence goes on along the minus strand of PVJX010007126.1, from coordinate 58,284 downwards.
GAAGGACTCCTTTATGGCACCGTAAGTGTTTTTCTCACATATTTATTTTCTCTTTGGTAGTCAGGAAGGCTGATACCTAAGTAGATGTTGGTGACTACATACTCATTCACTCTAATGATGCCCTGTCCTACTCACACATAGCTGTAAAGTACTGTCCTGGAATTACTTAGAATTTCCTTGTAATCTTTCTCACATTTTATAGTTGAACCTGAAGGATGCATCAGCCACTACCTTACTGTACTATCCCTGCTTCCTTCCTGATACATCTGCCACTACACAGTACTCTGATTGTTGTTCTTTAAATCACGGTCTGAGATATTATGTTCAATTTAGTGCCAAGCAGGTGTCTCATTGGTTGTAGAACTGAAATCCCTACTATAGCAGGAGTCGTGCTGCAGCAGTGATGCTAATGAAAGAATACTAGCTTCTGTAAAATATTTTTGTTTGTAAATTTGTTTTCAGAATTATTGGTAAGATAAAATTATTGTGAGACTTTTCATTACAAAGTAGTTTCTGATAATAAGTAGAGAAACAAATTGTAGAAAAATTGCAACTTTACAATTCTCAATGTAATATTTGAATTTGGTGGTGATTATCAATGTATACTAAAACCACTTGTTTAAAGAGTATTGGAAGAATCAACAAGCACATGCCTTCAAAAATCACTTCAAAGATTATGCATTGTTTGTCAAAAGGACAATAAAACTTAGAGTGGAGAACTCTGGAATATAAGGATTAAAATATGTTCAAACTTAACATCACTTCAAAAGAAATGAAATGATAATATATACTATAATATGATAAAGTAGAAAATATACAACACTGTGGATATTTCCTGCCAAATAATGTTTAACTTGAATCATAGTGACACAACCTAACATATATTTCCTGCTTTCTTTAAAAATTTCCTTTTTTGTGGAAAACAAAAAAGCAGAGAGAACTACTTTAGATGGAACAAAACCAGACATATAATATATCAAACATGATAAGCAACTTTTGAATGAATAAAAGATTTAATAACACAGATAAAAAATACACTGCGAATAGCATATACCCTGTACACAATGCCTGACCTTCTAATTTTCTTTAATAATTTATAATATATCTTATACCACTACAGAGAATCCACTGCTATTAAAAACCTCCTACCAGTAGACTCATACTGTAGATATTTGATTCCTTTCCCATAATGTACATGTTGTGGCTTTATATAGTTTGTCCTCCATAACCCCTGGACCTGCAAAACAAGAAAAGAATACGGAATAATTCATCTGTAAAGTTTTCAGCCTCCATATTGATTCTTCTTCATGCAAACACTCTGTTCTCAGATACTATGACAGCAGTTCTGCAGCCAAATGTATAGTTAATGGACTTTGCACAGAGTCAGAGAGCTCTACTAGAGTCACTGTGCCCTTGTGTGGTACAGGGATGCTACAGACACAAGGACTTATTGGGTTTTGCCAGATGCTGAAGCCATATGTGCTCCTGTAATTGGGAGCAGTGATGGAAGGAGAGATAACATTGACCTTCCTTTCACACGTTGTGTCTGCATTTTTCTCATATTTATCTTCATGTCCCAAAGCCAGCTGATACTTTTGTTGCTGGATACTTTTCCACACAATGTCATGGCTTTTGAGACAAGGTCTTTTTATGTTACCTGAGTTTAAGCATCCCCTCTACCCGTGTCTCTGGAACAGCTTGCAGAACAGGCAGATCATATGATATGTGGCAGATGTGTTTCCATTCATGTAATTTTCCAAACCATGTTATCTGTTTTCCTTACTGATGTGATGTTCCATGAGCTTTAATTCCACTATATGGTAAAAAATGTTTTTCTCAGGCAATGATAGGAAGGCAGGGATATTGAGTGGATGGATCAGGGTATTCTACTGTCAAGTACTTGAAACCTTTAAAAAAAGTCATTGCATTTGTTGAGAATGGTAAGGATTTCATTTAATAAGGACAAAACTCAGTTTAAGCAACACTGACATGGGGTTTTCCCCTCATCAGGAGGGTCTGTTCTACCTCCTGAATGCTGCAGCGACCAAAGAGACTTTATAGCCAGTGAGGGGGATGGAGGTCACCAGATGCACATAATGACTAGACAACACAAGAACAGTGAAGGATCTGAGAAAGCGACCTAAGGAGTCTAGGTTTGGGAAGTCCTGTGTGGTCATGAACTTTCTGAAAATAGTGGCGGACCAGAAACTGATCAGTTAGCAGTTGTCATCAGATATCAAGAATATTTCAAGGATGCTAGACATTGTGCCTTCTCATTTGCAGTGGGAGAGAAGCTGTCTTCTCTCGCTGTTGTCCTCTGCTTTAACTCGCAACAGCTCAGGGTATCAGTCTGCTATTCTGTGGGCCCAGTTTCACACCCATCAAATGACAAACCTGTGACCATCCTTACAATTCCAACAGCTTTTCATGTTCAAGCTGACTTTCTCACTGAAAAGAAGCATTAAGGAAAACTTGGAGCAATTTTTATTCCTGCTAAAATCAAAACAAAATTACAATAAATTTTGAAAGAAACTTGCATCAATATATTCACTGTATATCAACATTGTATTGCAAGAGATGTGTTTAATATTTTCCAACAGAAGATGATTGATGCATTCAGAAATACCACGGTTCTAATAACTGAAATAGTCAAAATAATACATTAGGCTTTTCTGCACCCACCTATAGTTTACCTATGAAGTTAGATGTAGTTTCTATGCTGCTGTAAACCATGCTTCTTACACATATTTTTGACATATACATCAAATAAAGGCTTTCCACTACTTCAGAAATATTTTAGATATTTATTAAAGGATAAATTAGTTAACCATGTCCTATATTTTAAAGTGTTTTACTGGGATCATTTTAAATATTTTGCATATATCATTTTAATGCTGAAATAAGCAGAAAATTTTGCTTAGCAGAATTTTTCTTCCTTTTGAATTTTTTCCTCTTTATCATACGTTTCCATATTTATTTGTATAAAAATATATTTTAATCCACAATTATTTATTGCCTCTTCAAATTGTTTTTGAAATAATTGCAGTTATGTTTTTCACAACTCTTTCAATATAAATAACACGAAATAACATGTGTCTGTGATTTGGAATATAAGCTCTGTGTTGTAATCACTATACATATTTATACATATGTAAATTAGTAAAAATTACACAAAGCTAATTTCTTTTATCCTATTTTGTTGCATTGCTGCATTTGTTTTATTTTGTTATAACCTTACATTAAATGTAATGTTTTATTTTTCTACACAATCATTTCATTATTATTCAGATTACTTCTAAAATACTACTTTTAAAGTATTGGCTTTTACCATAGAAAAACTCTTCTTTCCATTCTTACAGTAATGGCAACTTTGACAGAATTTTTTTTATCATTACTAGGGATCGAACTCACGGCAGCTTGCTTGCAAGGCAGGGGCTTATGCCACTGAGCTAAGTTCCCATCCCATTGACAAAATTTTAATGTGTTAACATGTGTGAAATATAATCTCTGTTGCCATTATATACTTAGAAGAACATTGTTTCTTTAAGTGTAAATTTTTATTAAATATATTTGCACATTTGGAATGCACAAAATGACAATAAAAATCGTAGGAAATTTGAACCTGTACATGATATATCTTGATTCTTCTTTATTTTCCCACTCCCCTTCCCTCTTTCAAGCCTTCTTCATTTCTTTATTTACCAAACTTTGTTTTAATTTTTTCTTATATTTCCATTTTTCTTTTTGTTTCTGTCCTTTTCCACTTCCCTCTCACTAGTTCACCTTCTCATTTAAAACTTTACTTCCTACTACACAATAATATCCTAAAATGTTAACTGTTATATATATATATATATATATATATATATATATATATATGTACTTTTATTCAAAAAGTCCTGTAAGATAGCAATTTTATATTGAAGACTGACAATTCTCATGTATTTATACTTTGGTTGGTTCCCACATTTTGTTGTGGGCCTTGATTTATAAAATTTTTCATAGATTTTTAAGTTGGACAATTTTCTCTTTTATGAAATACTAGTGAGTGCTAAACCAGTCAATTATTTTTTCCTTGATATTTTAATGAATATTTATTTTATGGCTATGAAGCTCCAGAATGATATGAAGTAGTGCTGATGATAACACAGACATATTTCCCTGATCACTATTTTTTTCAAAATGTTCCTGATACTCAACTGTTTTGAAACATTTAAAAAAGTACTAACAAGATAAAAAAAATGCATTCAAAAGTTAAGGGTTAGAGGCCTTAGTGCCAGCTTGGCAGAGTCCCCTGCTTGCTTTATGCTTAGTCCAAATGTGTACATGACCAAGCCTCTCAAAATGGACCTAGCCACTGCTACAACCACCACCATCACAACAGCAATCCCTGGACACAGCTTAGGGAAGCTTTCCTAGTGGGCAATGTTCCATGTATATTACCACACACTCATGCTAGGAGAAGTGAGCATTATTCATGAATCTGCTGGAGAGCACACTTGCCCATGTAGCACTTATTCTGTCTTATTTTACTGTAGCCAGAGAAAATGAACATAATAATATACTCATGAATATAATAAAAAATAAATTTCACCCACAATATGCAAAGGAAGTCACCCCTCTCAACCGGAAGCCTTCCACTAGTTTTCTTACCACAGTATCTACAGGAAGGGGCTGCAGTAGTTTCCTATGTAATCTTGTACCTGCCCTCTGTCAACTGTCATTATGACTTATGGACATGTTCTTTAAATGACACTTAGTTTTGAATTAAAAATATTTCTGTTTTGTTTTCACGTTAGTTTCTTCTCTAGATATCAAATACTAATATCATTTTTTCTGGGATGCAAAGCAATGTGAGAATATATATTTATATTCTCCAATGATCAAATCAACCAGGTTACACTATCTGACACTTCTTGTGCTCTGATTGGATGAATGTGGAAAAAAATTTGTTTGTTACATTTAAATAATAATAGTAATATTAAATTCCTCTCATTAGTTACCTGAGAACATGAAATGTCTATATTTGAAAAGCATACTTGTTTTCTCTTTGCAGAAATGTGAGGATATTTTTTAGAACTATTATTTTTTGCAGTGAGTCTTCAGGATAATTCTATGGTCAATTTTTTTCAGTATTTACAGCAAGCCCATGAGAATTTTATAGAAAACACACTTTAATTGTTCCATGTATTCACTTTCTATTAAGGAAGGAAAGTAAAAGCAAAAAATGATAAAAGATGGATAAATGGAAACAAATCTTTTTAAATAATGAAAGGAAGAAGGAATGAACGATGAGGATAGGATTGGAAAGAAACAGGAATCAAGATATATCACATACAGGTACAAATTCTCTATGATGAATTTGATCACTTTTATACCTACACTGTACTACTAAAGTTAATTTTAAAAATAACTAGAAAGATACACTTTCTTTTTCACTAGTGTGAATGAAACCTCAGCCCTTCATTCTGAACTAGATCACTGGCCTATTTTAATTTTTTAAAAAAATTTTTCTACAGACATTTGCTCAATGTTAAACTGTCCCAGATGGGTTGCTCTTGCAATCACCCTGCTTTAGCCCCCTGATCAAAAGCCAGGATTACAGATGTTCACCACTGTGTCCCATTACTCCCTGGTCATTTTAGAAGTGACTGACCTGCAAATCAATTCAGACTCAGTATGTGTTGGACAGTCCATTTCAACTCTGTTGAGCACAATAGCAATATTTGGATAATTCCAGCCTGCAATATTTTAGGTTTTGTCACTTGGACAATTGTTTTTAATTTTATTTTTTATTTCAAAGTTTAAAAATGATTTTTTCAACTTTAATTTTATAGTACATGCTTGCTATACACAGTGATTTTTATTCATCATGGGCAGTGAGTCCAAATAACAACTCCATTCTTTTTTCTTCACTCTCTCCCTCCCAATTTTATTTTGCCTGCATCAGATTTGCTTAGTTATCATCTACATCCACATACAGTTAATTATTATATATACACCAATTGACAACCAGGCTGATCCAACAAGCACATATAAAAGACATGAGACAGTTATGCTAAATCAAGATAATATATACGTTTAGATATATCATCCATGCTGGATTGCAAAAGCTCTCTCTCTCCCTCTTCTCTCCCTATCTCTCCCCCTCTGTCTCTCATTTCTGTCATCTGTGTTTTATTTCACACTTTATATTCAGTTTGCACTCAGGAGAAATCACGTGATTTTTAGCTCATGTGTCTGATTTACTTCACTTAATAATACGGTCTCAAGGTCCATCTACTTTCCTACAAATGACTGAATTTATCCTTCTTTGCAATAGAGTACTACAACATTTTCTTGAAATATCAACTTTTCCTTATCTATTCAATGGTTTATGGACACAGATGCTTTTAGAAAGACTGAGCTTCTCTGACGTTGGTTTGTTTTGATTAGTTTTATTCTGTTGTATCCTCTTTAAAATGAAATTTTAAAAAATAGAAAGATTGAGCGCTTTAAATTTTGTGATGATAAACATGGGTAAAAGTTGTTTGTAACTCTGTTGGAAATGTATTCAGCAGTGATGTAAGACAGTTAAATGGAATTTCTTTTAGATTTTTGAGGACTCTCCATATCATTTTTCATTGTGCTTGTACCAGCTCACATTCCGGTCAACAATAAGAAAGCTACCTCTTTTCCCCACAAGCTTGCCAGAATATGTTGCCATTTGCTTTCTCCATGGTAGCCTTTTTTCTCTGGAGGATGATGAAATCTCAGTATAAGTTAATTGCATTTTTTATGGTCAGTGAATGTGAACACTTTTTTCATTTACTTACTAGCTGTTTGTATTTCTTCATCTGAGAAGTGTCCAATCATTTGAATTTCTCAGTTTTCATTGTTTTTTTTTTTAAATGAGTGTTTATTTTTGGAGTTCTTTACATATTTTATGTATTAGTCATTTGAAGAGTAGTATATTTGTCCTTCTGTATCTTGTCTCCTCAATTTTTTGGTGGTTTACTTTGCTGTGTGGAGCTTTGTAATTTTATGTAATTATATTTGTTACACTTTGGTCACATTTCTTGTATAGCTGGGGTTTTGCTCAGAAAGTCTTTGCCCACAGGTGTGTCTTCAAGTGTTCTTTATCTTTTGTCTTCGAGGTGTTTTATTTTTCAGCTAATAATGGAAACTTTAATCCATTTTCTTTAAAGTTCAGTTGTCCATAGGCTAGTGTTCAACCACTGCCATGTATATAGTCAGTTTCCCAGCACCATTTATTCAAAATGCTACCTATAATACAGTGAAGGGACTTTGTCCATGTCAAAGATCACATAGGTTGATGTGCCTACGGTTGCTTCTGCATCTTCTCTTGTGTTTCCTTGATTTTCAAGACAGGTTTTTCCAACACAATTCTATTTTTATCACTATAACCATAGTTTAATGTAAGTCTAGGACTGTGATACTTTCTGCCTTGAACTTGTTGCTCAGAATTACAGATGCATAACTCTGATGAGGCAGAGGTTTAGGCAACTCAGCTTCAACCTTTTACCACACCATATGTACCCCAAATTCAAGTTTCTTGAACTGTCACTGATATTTCCTTTAACATTATTTTCCCTCTTTGTTGCTATTTTCATATGTATCACTTTTATGATAGGAAGTATTTAAGTATGTGTTGTTGAACTATAAAATCTAAGAATCCATAGGGGCCAGTTCTTTCAAAGATTGAAATAAGTTCCTCTTTGTGTAACCTTAGATACGCTGTCTCCTGAATTATGCCTGATGTATAAAAATAGAGAACCAACTGAGTGATTAAAACAATAATTATTGATATTGAATTTTTGGCTCAGAATATGCAAAAGTATCTGTTTTTTAGCTTATTAGTGACTCTTTGGCTAATGTATACTGGTATATTAGGTAAATGATGCAGTGGCCTGAAAATTTCCAAGGCAGTTATCTCAGTCATTAGTAATCCTCAATCCATTTCCAATCTAACCCTAATTATATCTCCACAACAAATCACTAATAATGTCACAATTACGCTTTAGTTCATATAACATGAATTTGAGGGAGAAGCATGAGCATTCATGTTATAAATGCTGTTGTGCTGGATCACAATAGATTAAGTCTTTACCAAAAAATCTTCTATGCTCTCCATGTAGGCAAATCCCTAACAGCTACCAGAATGTTCCAGCCTTTGTATTTGCCATAGAAGAGATCAACAAGAATCCTCATCTCTTACCCAACATATCTCTGGGATATGAGTTCCATAATTTCATGTACAGTCACTGGAGGATGCTGGAGAGTTCCTTCATTTTGATTACAGGACAGAGTGACATCCCTAATTACTCCTGTAGGAGAGAGAGCAAGTCTGTAGCACTGTTAACAGGAACATCAGGAACATCTTCTGCAAATATTGGAACCTTCCTGGGACTCTACAAATTTCCACAGGCGAGGAGGAATGAGATTGGGAAAGAGAAAATGGGGTTTTTGTTGGGGATATTATAAGGTTACTAAACAAGATGGAAGAAGGATTATGGTTAAATGCATTTTAACCACTGGGAAATTTAAATGCATAAGTACAGAGAGACTTGTTGGTTTGCTAAAAAGTTTTTGTCTACAGTAAAATAGGGGGAAGAAAGAAACAAAAATGTTTCCTAAAAAATTGTGCCTCATTTTTTTCTTAAAAACTTTTGTGAAGTGATATGAATAAAAAGACTTGAATATTACCTACTTCTATGCCTTACTGCTAATATGTAGTATTCTCCAGGTTTGAGCAAGTGCTTTATGTCAACACTTCCCTTACATTCCTTCAATTTTTGTTTCCTTTTAGTTTACATTTGGCTCATTTGTTCCTATGCTAAGGGACAGTGGACGTGTTGCTTCTCTCTATCAGGTAGCCCCTAAAGACACATCTCTGGCTCTTGCTATGGTTTCCTTGCTGCTTTATTTCAGATGTACATGGGTGGGTCTGGTCATTATGGAATGTCATAATGGACTTCAATTTCTCTCAGATGTGACAAGAGAGATGGACAGAAAAAAAATTTGTGTAGCATTCGTGAAAATGGTCTCAACTCATCTTGTATCTCATATAGCATTTGCAAAGGAATACATTATCCTGATCAAGTAAACGTCACAAATAAATGTGGTAATCATTTACTATGACACTGATTTCCTAAATGATTTGAACCATAACATAGAACAATACTTACTAACAGGGAAAGTCTGGGCCACAAAATCGCAATGGCATACAGACATGACTGGGAAAAATTTCATCCTTAATTCATTCCATGGAACTCACATTTTTTCAAACCACCATGAAGAAATTCCTGGGTTCAAAACTTTTACCCACCAAGCCAACCCTTCCAAGTACCCAGAAGACCTTTACCTCACAATGGTTTGGTTGAAATATTTCCACTGCTCATTCTCTGATTCTGACTGTTCACTGAAGGACTGCACACCCAATGCCTCTCTGGCATGGCTGCCTTGGAATCAGTTTTACATGTATTGTGTATTATTCAAAAGGCTGAAAATGAAATTCTATGTCTTTAAAACACCAATAATATTTATATTAATTGGAATATGTATTCTTTTAGAGTTTGAGTACATTTCTATCAAGTTGTTTATACTTCTGGTTTCTCAATAACAAGTCTCAAAAATTTTGTTTCTCCTGCAATAATTTAAAATGCAAATTAACATGTATCTGTACTTGAATCGCTTATCTAAAGTTAGAATTAAAGCAATAACTTTTTCATAACAAATGTATACATCATATTATATATATATATTTATGTGATGCTATGAATATTAAGTTATTGAACAACAAGTTCTGCATTTGAAATATTTTTACAAACTAGATAACAAAAAGTAAATTGAAATAAAAATACAAGATGAAAAATAAAATAAAAAGAATGCCCAAGAAATTAAAAAAGAAATAAAGAAATCAACAGAAGAAATGTTGATTCTAGTAAAAAAAACAATTGACAACAATATATACATTGGAAGTATTTGACAAAGAGACATTTAAAAAATAATATCATAGCTAAAATTGTTATTGTTTCTTCAGATGTATGGAAATTTTCCTTGTCAATATATAGTTCACTGTTTTATACCAATCTATTTGAATGTTTACTTGACACTCACAAATTATATGAAATAGCAAAAGACTTCTGAGAAAAAATAAAACAAATTGACCAAAACTTGTCTATTAACAAATATGAATTCTTAGTTTAATATTTCCCCAAAATATTTATATGGATTAACTGTTAAAAGAAAAACTCTCTCTAACCTATTCCCAATTATATCATCCATAATATATGCATGAAGGAATTGGTTAGCATCCTAGTGACATCATTTCATGTGTATGTTCATTGTACACAATGCATAGTAGCCAATATATTGAGTCAGATGCCATTAGTTGAATAAATACATTTATTATATATGCATATTAAAGTATTCAGTCATAAAGAAAAATGCAATTATGATATTTTCAGAATAGTAGCAGAACTTGAATTCTTCAAATAAATTGAAATAAATCAGACTCATGCAATGAAGTATTACATGTTCTCCTGATACGTGGGATCAACACAGATGGTATAAAGCGGACTGGAGTCTGTTACTGGAGAAGCAAAAGGGAGTAAGCAGAAGAGGGTGTAAGGGAGGATAAGGTTGGGAAACACATTATTATATACATGTAGAAAAATACCACAATGAAACATTATTTCATAAAATTAATAAGCATTAACAAAATGCATAAAAATAAATGCTATGAGGATTCAACATGAAAAGAAAATGTACCAGTGGTGAAATTTCAATGCTTAAATCAGCATGCTAATGCTGATTTACTTAAAATCCTTCAGAGAAAGTAAAAAGCAACATAACCATTTATGTTAAGAGGATATCTATTTCCTTTTTTTGTTTTTTGGTACCAACTATCAAACTTGTGACCTCACACTTGTTATGCAGGCGCTTATACTGCATAGCTAAATCCTCATTATTAAGAAGACATATAAAACATATGAGTTCTATAGACTAATACTCTGTTATAGAGAAGGATAAATGACTCATTTGTAGGAAAACTGATGCACTTTGAGACCATAATATAAGGTGAATTATATCTAACATATGAGTAGAAATATTGCATAGTTTCTCTCATTTGAAAATCTCAACATGTAAAAACATAATGAAAGGTAATGAAGAGGAAAAAGGACAGCGAGATAAAGTTATTTTAGTATGGCATGTACAGTGTATCAAAAAGCATTAACTTAGATATTTGTCTTATATGTTTTATATGTCTTTTGTCCTGTGAGTCTTGTGTCAATCTGTATATAAGACAATTAAATGTATAAGGATTTACAAGATAAATAAATGAGTGAGAAGCTGGAACAATGAAAAGAGACTAAAAAAGTGGGGAAAAAAAGAATTATGATGTGTTATATATATGTACCAATTCCCTGCAGTGAAGGGATTCAATATGTACTGAAAACACATACACATTAACATTTTTAAAAAGAGAAAGAAAGGTACATCGTGTTACCAACAGCTGAAAATGTCATTACAAGAAGCTAAGTTTACAGATCACTTTTCTTTGGGAACTAAATTGAGATATTGTATTCCAAATAGACATGTATGTTCTAAATAGGGAATCTATGACCAAATTCAGACTATGAAGTAAAATTCAGTTTTCTACATATGTTGAAAAAAAATGGTATCAATGAATGAAGAAAATATAATAAAGTTGAAATCCTTTCCATGATTTATAAATACTAAAGAAATATTCAATAAATTAACAATGGGAAGAAACTGCATGCATACTATAAATGACATTTACACAACAGTAAAGTAAACCACACATTTTGAAGTTAAGTTCTGAAAGCAAATGCCACAGGAGAATACTTCTTTGTATCCTTCTACCAGATGTGCTACATCTTCCTGCATGTACAAAACACTCAGAAAAACATATAAAAGCAATCACATATGGGAAACAAGACTGTGTCTGAAACAATTTTTGTAGAGTGTTAGTTTGTAAATATAAAACACACAGGAATAAATAATGGAATGTAATAGTTCTGGAACATAAAATGAAAACTAATGATCATTTTGAAAGAGACCATACTTCAGTATCGAAAAAATTTCTAGTAATAAAACTGAAATAATTGGTTGAAGAAAGAAAGCATTTTCACAGATGGAAATTGTCAACAATGGGAGAATTTTGACATTTTAAAATTTGTTCTACAGATAAAATATAATTGTTAAATGAACTGCAATTATATTTTTCAAGAAAGCCACAAACTTTCATACAGTGGGAGACCATCTCCTAATTGAAAGTGTGTAAATCTCATCATAGCTCTAGAATGTGGTAAATTATTTGTGTTTCTCAAGTCGTTATTCATTGAACAAGTCTGTAAAGCATGAATTTACAGAGGTTAGCTATACATAGGTATATCTCTTATTGTTCTGTGAAAATATAAAACTGTGAAAGGCAGGATTAATTTGGAAATACTGTAAATGTAACATCCCTTTGCTTAGTGTCTAGAAAATCAAATGAAAAGAAAGGCATGCTGATGCAGATCTGCAATCCAAGCACTCCAGGAATCTGAGACAAAAGAATCACAAACTTCAGTATAGGCTGTGTAATGCTGGGACTTAAGTCTACTTCAAAATGTAACAATTTTTGAAAGAGACGGTGATGTAACTCTGTACAAAGGTCTTGAATTCAAGATTCTTGTCTAGCAGTTTGAAGAGTGTTATTTTAAATGGAAAACATTTTATTTTAAATGAAAAACAAACAAGAAAAAATGGAATAATGTCATTTTTCTTAGGGAGACCTATGAAATGAAGGAGTGAATGGGGGAGAAATAATGGATTTGATCTAATGACCATTTGAATTTCTCAGTAGATCTGGAGCAGTGTGTGAAGTGTCCTGATGACCAGTATGCCACAGTACAGCAAGACCACTGCCTCCAAAAGTCTGTGAGTTTCCTAGCTTATGAAGACCCCTTGGGTAAGACTCTAGCTGGCACATCCCTGAGTCTCACTGTCCTCACAGCTGATGTCCTTGGGCTCTTTGTGAAGCACTGAGGCACTCCTATTGTCAAGGCCAACAACCAGGCTCTCAGTTACACCCTCCTCATCTCTCTGACCTTCTGTTTCCTGTGCTCCTTGCTTTTCATTGGCCGTCCCAACACAACCACATGTATCCTCCAGCAGACCACATTTGCAGTTGTCTTCACTATGGCTCTTTCTACTGTCTTGGCCAAAACCATTACTGTGGTGCTAGCCTTTAAGGTCACTGATCCAGGTGGAAGGATGAGACAGCTGCTGGTATCAGGGGCATCAAAGTACATCATCCCTATCTGTTCCCTGGTCCAGCTCACACTCTGTGCAGTCTTGATGAGAACAAATCCACCCTACATTGACACAGACACACACACTGAACGTGGCCACATCATCATTGTGTGTAACAAGGGCTCCCTTACTGCCTTCTACTGTGTCCTGGGATACCTGGGCTCCGTGGCCCTGCTCAGCTTCACTGTGGCTTTCCTGGCAAGGAACCTGCCTGACACCTTCAATGAAGCCAAGTTCCTGACATTAAGCTTGCTGGTGTTCTTCAGTGTGTGGATCACTTTCCTCCCTGTGTACTACAGCTGCAAGGGGAAAGTGATGGTAGCCATGGAGGTCTTCTCCATATTGGCATCCAGTGCAGGGCTGCTGGGCTGTATTTTTGCCCCCAAGTGCTACATTGTTTTGTTCAGACCAGTGAAAATTTCTCTGCATTGGATCAGAGATAAAGCACATTCTGGTAAATAAGGAACATTTTTAGTGAAAAAAATTGTTTCTATAGTACATAGTGCTGCCAGGGCAAATCTGCAACATTTTATGTGTTAGCTGTTGGATTAAAACATAGAGTCTACATCAGTAAACAACTGAACTTTTCTTACTTTTTTCTATAATAAGCTTAATGTTACCAACAACCATAAAAATCCTTTTTTGACTTTGCATATTACTCTAGAAATTTGTTGTTCTATAAAAATTTTATTAAATATTTTTGTGTTCAATTTTATTGATAGCATTTAATTTTAACTTGTCCCCCACTTCTCTTTTTCAGTCACTTTTATTATGGTAAATTTTCTTCAGATCATTAAATTTCATATTTTTCTAATGTATTCCATTATGTTTTTCTCCTCTTTAAGAATTATTGTGCTTTAAATATGCTGATTAAACTTTATTTTGATATCTGTGTTTGTATTTCCCTTCTCACACATACCAAATCCTCTTGCGTTTAAAGTGGTAATGAATTTATTTTATGTATGAAACTAAGGAAAATTCTGTAGACTAATAGTACAGTTAATTTATTTATTTTAAAGAGAATAAAAGAAAAGAGGGCAGAACAATGTAGATCAGAATAGAACAATATAAGAAACACAGTACTTTACAACAAGACAACTGGATATTAACAGTAGCTACCATGATGTCTCTTTCTTTGTAATAGTTGAGCATGGCTTCACATACAAAATATCAAACATAAAAAATAGTGTAAAGCCAATCAAAAGATAGAAAGAATTACAGAGAATTCTGAGCAAAATAACAGAAATGATCAATGGCTTCTATAATGTCTCATTTTCCATAAAAAACTATTTATACTATCACGTATATTAAAATCCAATAAGACGCAACATGATAGAGCTGATGGTAGTAGAAGAACAAAAGCATGGTAGGACTTCAAAGCAAGATGATATTAAATCAGCAATGGCTGCCATAATGTTTTGTTTTCCTCAAAATAGCTGTTCATACCATCACGCATAATGAAATGAAACAAAACAGAATAAAATCATTCCAACTGATGAATTAAAACATTAAACAATTTCAAAACAATGTAATGGGGAGTCATGATTACCATAAAATCTTAGGAATTCTTAATATTTCTTACACAAAGGAGACTATACAGTATTTATACAAGTGAGCTTGGTTTATTTCGCTTATGAGTATGGTCTCAAGTTGCATACAATTTTTATAAATATCTCAGTGTGATCATTCTTTATAGCTGACTCCATTGTATAAAAGTGCCACAACTTTTTTATCCATTCCTCAGTTGATAGGCACTTAGCTTGTTTCCAAGATTGGGCTATTACAAATTGTGCTGTTATATTGATTGGTGCATATATATCCTGTGGTATGATGTTTTCAGTTCTTCTAGGAATATGCCTAGAAGTGGAATACCTTGATCAAATGGGACTTCCAAACCCAGCTTTTGAAGAATCTCCAGACTGCCCTCCACAGTGCTTGCACCAGTCTACACTCTCACCAACAGTGCAGAAGAGTTCCTTTTTCCCCACAGCCTCTCTAACACTTGTTATTGCTAGTGTTTTATATCCTGGCCATTCTTTCTGGAGTGAGATGGAATCTCAGTGTGGTTTTAATTTACATTTTTCTAATGACTAATGGTGATGAATACTTTTACATGTATTTATTTGCTATTTGTATTTCTTCATCTGAGAACTGTGTATTCATCTCAAATGTCCATTTTTCGATTGGGTCTTTGAATTTCAAGGATCTGATTTTTTTCAATTCTTTGTAAGTTATAGACAGAAGTCTTTTGGCTGAGGGACAGTTCACTAAGATTTTTTCCCAATTTGTGGGTTTTTCTTTCACTCTGCTGGAAATCTCTTTCAACATGCAGAAACTCATTAATAAGGTATGGTCCCAATTATTGATTCTGGGAATTATTTCCTGTGTGGCTTGATTCTTGTTAATGGATAATCTATCTATCCCTATGTCCTCAAGATTTTTACCTACATTGTTTTCCCACAGATTTGGTGTTTCTGTTTTAATATTTGGATCTTTCATCCATTTAGATCTTAGTGTAGTACATGGTGAAAGGCATGGTTCTAGTATTAGTCTTCTGCATATGGACAGCCAATTTTTCCAGCACCATTTATTAAAGATAAGGTCATTGAGTGTGTTTGTGGTTGTGGTTGTACCTTCCAAGCTATTCTGGAATTTGGTGCATATATATTTAATATTGTTATCACTTCCTCCTGAAGTTTTCCTCTAATTAGCATGTAGTGACTTTCTTTATCTCTCTGGATCGTTCTTGGCTTGAAATGAACATTATCTGAAAACAGAATGGCTACTCCCACATTTTTTTTGGTTTCCTGTTGCATGAAGTATTGTTTTCCATCCTTGGCCTTTCAGTTTATGAGAGTCCTTTTGGGTCAGATGGCTTTCTTGTAGACAGTATAAGGTTGGGTGTTGTTTCTTGATTCATTCTGCCACTCTGTGTCATTTTTTCTTTACCTATAAAATTTCATTTTTAATTTTTTTAGAATTTTTTAAAGAGAAAATAAAACAACCAACAAAACAGAACGAGGGTACCAACAGTACAGAATTCCAAAGGGGAAAGGAAAAAAAGAAAAAAAAATGAACAACAAGCACAACAAAAAACGCAAAAATACTAGAAATTGCCACTTGATAAGTTGCATACTGTCATCATTGGAAATAGTTGTTCAAGTTACAAAATTAAAGCCTACAAAGTAGACATTCAAACAGTGAGACTGTTAACAGTTCTGCTCAAAATTCTTGCACACTTAAACACACATGCAGTTATATCCCTTAGAGCAATTTCTTTTTCTCTCTTTTTACAGTAGCAATTACACATTTTGGGTTTTATTATTCCTACAGTTCTTATTTCTTTTTACATTAGAGACACAATGTGATATTTATAAATATGATTCTTATTTATTTCACAAATGAATATAGTCTCAAGTTGTCTCCAACTTGTCTATGAAGGTCTCAATATTGGGTTAAATGGAGCTTCCAATCCTAGACTCCCGAGAATTCTCCAGATTGACCTCCACAGTGGTTGCACCAGTCTGCACTCCCACCAACAGTGGAGCACTGTTCTTTATCCTCACAGCCACACCAACATTTGTTGTCAGTTGATTTCTTGATGGCAGCTATTGTTTTGTGTGTGATATGATATTGCAATGTTGTTTTAATTTCCATTTCTCTAATGACCAGTGTTGGTGAAAATTTCTTCATGTATTTGTTTGCCATTTGTATATCTTCATATGATAACTATGTGTTCATCTCACCTGCCCATTTTTTGAGAGGGTCTTTGAATTTGGGGGATTGATGTTTTTCAATTCCTTATATTTTCTTGACATAACTTCTTTATCTGAGGGCTTGATGACCAAAATTATTTCCCATTCTGTGGATTTTCTTTTTACTCTGGTGGTGATATACTTGAAGTGCAGAAACTTTTCAATAATATGAGATCCCAGTTGTTGATTCTCTGAAGCATTTCCCGCACAGTTCGCATTTTGTTCATGAATTCTCTGCCTACCCCTATGACTCCAAGACTTCTACCTACCCTATCTTCCAGTAGATTTAGTGTTTCTGTTTTAATGTTTAGGTCTTTGATCCATTTAGACTTTAGCTTTGTGCATGGACATAGGCATGGATCTCATTTCAGTCTTCCTCATGTGGAGAGCCAATTTTTTCAACACCATTTATTAAACAGGCTATCTTTCCTCCAGTGTACTTGTTTAGCCCCTTTGTCGAAAATCAGGTGGCTGAGTGTCTTTGTATTTATACTTGCATTTTCTAATCTATTCCATTGGTCCTCAGGTCTATCACTTTGCTAATAACATGCTTATTTTATCACTGTGGCATGGTAGTACAGTTTCAAGACAGGGATTGATGCCTCCTGCTTTGCCTTTAATGCCCCGAATTGCCTTTGATGTTCTAGGTTTCTTATACTTTCAATGAATTTTAGGAGTGTTTTCTCTAGATCTGTGATGTATGTCAATGGTATTTTGATTGGGATTGAATTAAATCTGTATAACAGTTTTGTGAGTATGGCCATTTTCACAATGTTGGTTCTTCCAGGCCAAGAACAAGGAAGATCCTTACATTTTCTAATATCCTCTTCAATCTCCTTTTTTAGTATTGTATGATTTTCAGCACATAGGTCTTTTACATTCTTAGTTAGGTTGATTCGTAAGTATTTCATTTTTTTAGGTGTTATTGTGAATGGCAATATTCCATAATTTCTCTCTCAGTGAGATTCTTGTTTGTGTACAGGAATGCTATTGATTTTTGCCCATTGACTTTGTAGACAGCCATAGTGCTGAATTTGGTTATTACCTCTAGCAGTCTTTTAATGGAGTTTTTTGGGTCTTCTATATAGAGTATCGTGTCATCTGCAAATAGAGATAATTTGACTTCTTCCTTACCTATCTTTATTCATTTTATTTCTCTCTTGTCTGATTGCCCTGGCTAGAGTTTCCAGAACTATATTGAAAAGGAGTGGTGATAGTGAACATCATTGTCTTGTTTCTGATTTGAAAGTGAAGGCTTTTAGCTTTTGTCCTTGTAGTACAATACTGGCTGTTGGTTTGTCATAGATGGCCTTTAATAGATTGAGGTAGACACCATGTATTCCAAGTTTCTGAAGGGTTTTTATCATGAACATGTGTTGGAGTTTATCAAAAGCTTTTTCTGCATCAATTGAGATGATCTTGTGGGTTTTGTGTTTGGTTCTGTTGATGTAGTGTATCATATTTATTGATTTGCGTATGTTAAATCATCCCTGCATTCCTGGGATGAACCCTACTTGGTCATGATGTATAATCTTCTTGATGATTTGCTGCATTCTTTTTGCCAGTATTTTATTGAGAATGTTTGCATCAGTGTTCATTAGTGAGATTCGCCTATAGTTCTTTTTGGTTGGATCTTTCTCTAGTTTTGGTATGAGAGTTATGTTTGCCTCTAGGAATGATTTAGGGAGGACTACTTTCTTTTCATTTTCTTTGAAGATTTTAAGAAGTATTGGCATCAAATCTTCTCTAGATTTCTTGTAGAGTTCAGCCATGAATCCATCAGGAACTGGACTTTTCTTTGCTGGTATGATTTTTGTTGCGTTTTCAATTTCAGTTGCTGATATTGGATTATTCAAAATTGCTATATCTTCTTGGTAGAGTTTTGTTAGTTATGTTTCTAGACATCTGTGCATTTCGTCTGTGTTTTCTTTTCTATGTGAGTATAGATTCTTAAAGTAAGTGTTCATGATCTTTTGAATTTCCATGGGAACTGTAGTAATTTCCCCCTTTTCAGTCCTTATTGTTTGAATTTGGGCTTTTATTTCTTTTGCGTTATAAGGTTAGAGGTTTTTTTTTTCAATTTTGTTAATTCTTGCAATAAGCTAACTTTTTGATTCATTAATTCTTTGTATAGCTTTTTAGTTTTGATTGCATTGATTTTTTCTCTAATCTTTACTATTTCCTGTCTTCTAAGAGCTTTGGGTTTAACTTGCTCTTCTTTTTCTTGTAGCTAGAGATAAAGCATTAGGTTGTTTATTTGTGCTCATTCTATTTTCTTGATATGACTATTTATTGCTATATATTTCCCTCTTAAGACCACTTTCATGGCATCCAAAAGATTACAATAGGTTGTTTCTGCATTTTCATTAAATTGTAGGTATTGTTTTATTTCATCCTTAATTTCATTGGTAGCCCACTGGTTGTTTTAAAGGTGGTTGTTTAATTTCATTGTATGCATGCAGATTTTGAATTTCTTTTGCCATTAATTTCCAATTTCAGTTTACTATGCTCAGATATTATTCATGGGATAATTTCAATACCCTTGCATTTACTTATGAATATTTTATGGGATAATATATGGTCTATTTTGGAGAATTTCCCATGTGTAGCTGAGAAGGATGTGTATTCTGTTAAGGTTGGGTGAAACACTCTGCAAACATCTACTAAGTCCAATTGCTCACAGGTATGATTCAGTTCTATTACTTCTTTGCTGACTTTTTGTCCAGTTGATCTATCTCTTTGTGACAATGGGCTGTTAAGGTCCCCTGTAATAATTGTGTTCTTGTCTGTTTCTTTTTAAATGTTTTTTAGTATCTGTCTTATATAGTTGGGTGCACCTGTGTTTGGTGCATATATATTTATAAGTGTTAGTTCTTCCTCTTGAATTTTTCCACTTATGAGTATGTAGTGAACTTCTTGTCTCTTTTAATCATTTTAGGTTTGAAGTTCACATTGTCTGCAAATAGAATAGCTACCCCTGTTATTTTCTGTGTTCCTGTTGCATGGAATAGTGTTTTCCATCTTTTGACTTTTAATCTCTGAGTTTCCTTTGGGTCAAATGTGTTTCTAGTATACAGCATATTGTGGGATCCTGTTTCTTGATCCATTTTGTCAACTTATGTTTTTGATAGTTGAATTGAGGCCATTTACATTGAGGAATAGCACTGGTAAGTACTGGCTCACCTTTGCATGCTGTGTTCCAATAGTTTACTTTCTGCTTTCCCCCATTATTTAATAGCTTGTCCTGCCTGGTGGTTTCTTTCTTTTGTTCTGGGATTGTGGTCATTTTTATCTCTGTCTAGTATGTCTTTCAACACTCTTTCTAGGGTTGGTTTGGTGGATGTAAATTACTTCAGTTGTTCTTTGTCGCTGAAGTATCTTGTTTATCCATTAAATTTGAATGAAAGTTTTGCTGGTAGTGTCACTCTGGGTTTAAAGTTGTTTCATTTCAGGGCTTGAAATATCTCATTCCAATCACTCCTTGACTTGAAGGTTTGTGTTGAAAAGTCTCCTGTGATTCTATTGGGCTTTCTTCAATAGGTGACTTGTGTCTTTAACACATTTTATTATTCTGTTTTTATGTTGTATATCTGAGATCATAATTATTATGTGTGTGGGTGTAGATATATGTTGATTGTGACTATTTGGCAATCTACATGCCTCAATAATCCTCATATTAGATTTTCCCCATGTTTGGGAAGTTTTCTCCTATTGTTTCTGTGAATATTTTACATATGCCATTGGTATTGACTCCAGAGTTTTCTCTAATTCTTATTAAACTTATATTGCTGCTATTAGTACCATCTTGAAGCTTCTGGATTGTCATTTCATTCTGCTTTATTTTTTTTAAATTTTTTTATTTTAAAGAGAATAAAACAAAACAGGGCAGAAAAAATCAGATCAGAACAGAACAACATAAGCAACACAACACTTTACAATTTACAACACTTTACAATAAGATAACCGGACATTAACATTAGCGGTCAAAATATCCCTTTCTCTGCTATAGTTGAGCATAGTTTCAAATACAATAATATCAAACATAACACAATAGTATAAAATAGTATTCAAGAGAGTTAAAAAATTGCAGGACATTCTGAAATGAATAACTATGATCAATGGCTACTATAATATCTCATTTTCAATAAAAAATTTGTTTATAATATCACATACATTAAAATCCCAATAAGAAACAACATGATAAAACCGATGGTAATAGAAGAATAGAAGCATAGTAAGACTTCAAGGCAGGATATTAAATCAGCAATGGCTGCCATAATATTTTGTTTTCTTCAAAACAGCTGATCATACCATCACACATAATAAAGTCAAACAAAACAGAATAAAACCATTCCAACTGATGCATGAAAACATTGAAAGACTTCAAAGCAATGAAATGGGAAAGCATGATTACAATAAAATCTTATCTACTGTTACAACACTCATACTAGGGAGACAATACGGTATTTACACATGTGAGTCTGGTTTATTTTGCTTATCAGTATGATTTCAAGTGGTGTGCATTTATTTATAAATATCTCAATGTGATCATTCATTATAGCTGAGTAGTACTCCATTGTATAAAAATAAAATAACACAACTTTTTAATCCATTCCTCAGTTGATGGGCACTTAGGTTTTTTCCAAGTTCTGACTATTACAAATTGTGCTGCTATAAACATGGGTGCACATATATCACTGTGGTACAATGTTTTCCGTTCTTCTGGGAATATGCCTAGAAGTGCAATAGCTGGGTCAAATGGGACTTCCAAACCCAGCTTTTTGAGGAATCTCCAGACTGACCTCCACAGTGGCTGCACCAGTCTACATTCCCACCAACAATGATCTATCTTTTCTCTCTAACAGCTTTTAGTATTCTGTTCTTATGGTGGACTTCTGGGATGGTGATTATTATATGTTTGGCTGTAGTTTTATTTTGGTTATGACTATTTGGAGTTCTATATGCTTCATTAATCCATGTGTCAGTTTTCATTCTCATGTTTGGGAAGTTTTCAGCTATTACTTCTGTAAATAGCCTCTTGATATCATTTGGGCTGTCCCTTTCTTTTTCATTTATCCCTATTAATCTTAAGTTATTTTTCTTTGCATAATCTTTCAGCTGCTGAATTGGTATTACCTGATTCTTTGTTATTTTTAAAATATCTCTTTTCTTTCCTATTCACTAGGTGCAATCTTATCTTTGAGATCTGAAATTCTACCTTCACTTTCATTGAGGTGGTTTTGGAAGCTTTCAATAGAATTTTTGATTTCCTGTATTTCTCTTTGAATCTGCTTCATGTATTCTGTTTGTTTCTTATAGTGTTCATTCAGGGATTCTGTTTGTTTGCTTTGTTCCTCTATTTTTTTATCTGTGTCTTCACTAGATGTGTTCACCATTTCTTTCACTACTTTTATCATTTCTTCTTTTACATGGGCAATTATTTGTGATTTGAATTTCTCCATAGCTTCTCCTCGTTGCTTCTTTATTTCTGTTGATATCATTTCAGTAATTTCAGGTGTATGGCTTCTATTTTCTTCTATGTACATGGCTCTTAGGCTTTCTTGGGATGGGCTGGAGATTTTAGATTGCCTTTTCGTCTTTCATTTTGTCATTTTCCTATATTTCCTTTTTTTTAGTGGTGTTCCAAAGCTTACCCTGTTTGTGTTGGGAATAACCTCCTCTGCCCTTAGCTCCTCAAGTAGGCCTGACTCCCCTACAGCATCTTGGCTCCCTGGATTGAAAGACAGAAGCTGGACATGGTGAGCTAAGGCCCAGGGAACCACTGGAGCTCAGTTCCGTGCCCTAGGGGGCTGGATATGAACTCACCCACTGGGAGTGCTGTCTTACATTCTCCCCAGGCTAGCCCAACTGGGCTGAGAGTCCCTCTGCATAGTCTCTGCCTCCCAAACTGAAGGAAGGCCACTCAGCGTGGTGCACAAGGCCTGTGCTACCTCTATGGCTCAGTCCAGTATCTCCAGGAGCTGGCTACAAACTCAATCACTGGAAGTGCAGGTGTCTAACTCTCCCTGAGCCAGCCTTGGAGGACTGGGATTCACCTCGCACTGTCCTAACTACCCTGCAGGCTCTTGGCACCCTAAATTGAAAGGCAGAAACTGGGAATGGTGTACTGAGGCTGGTGAAACATCCGGGGCTCAGTCACGTATCCTATGGGGCTGGATCTGCTTTGAAGTTCTGTATCAGTTTTGCTGCATAATTTTGATTGGCTTTTTTCTGTTTTGTTTAGTTGTATTTTACTATCTTTAAAGCAAAATATATACTACTACTACCACTAATAATTATAATAAAATAAAATTTTAAGAAAGATAAAATGAATGAGAATCAACAAGAAGTCAAAAAATACCAAATGCTTATGCTGCTGTGATGATAAAAGGACTCCCCTACATTTTCATGGGAATGTAATGTCATATGCTCATGAGGTAAATCAGTAGAAATATTTCACAAAAAAATTAGAAATTTCGTATACCATATTATCCCTCTTCTTCACATCTTCCCCAAAGTGTTTTTATACATCATAGTATAGCACTATATACATCAAAATGCGTTCACAGAACAATTCCTAACAGTTGAAGCCTAGAACCAGCCTTTATATCCATCAACAGATGACTAGATAAAGAAAATGTGGTATCTTTGCATGATGGAATAGTTCTCAGTTAGAAAGGACAAAATTGAGACATCCATAAGAAAATGAATGCCCTTGGGAAAGGTAATGTGGAGTAAAATAAGTAAGGCACAAGTTTAAAGATAAAGCAGTGATGGCAAACATTTCAGAACTTTCTGTGATAATGAAGTGCTCACAATAGCACACGTACTATAGGTTTAACACCACTGCCATAGGGCTTTTCTCATTTAAGGAGGGGAAAGTACAAAGTTCACAATGAATGATGGTTAGAAGGAGACACTTGACCAAGTGTCTTGCAAGGAGGAAGTGGTACTATAGATAGAAAGTAAAAGGAGAATGTGAGGGGCAAGGAGAAATGAGTAAAACATTTATACATTATGTATAGGAACCTACTTCAATGAATGTGAAATTTCTATGCCATAAACTTGAGATATAATTAATATTATCAAAAGTGGGCCAGGGATATAATTCAGTGGGTCAAGCACTTGCCTAGTAAACACAAGGTCATAAGTTCTAACCTCAGTACAAAAGTAACAATAATAATAATAATAATAATAATAATAATACCAACAGCAATGAAAAAACAGAAGTGGATACAGAGCAAGAGGGAGAGAAGTGGGAGGGAGCCCAGCTAGACAAGGGAACAAGCTGTGTTATGTAAATGATGATTCTGCAAGATGTGTATATATAAACTGCATGTACTGCAGACATATATTAATATAAATAAAACTAAAAATTATAACTACTTCAGCATCAATGTTGAATTACTGATATATATTTTCTACCCTCATTGTAAGTGGCTTTCCAAGGAGATGTATATGGATGTGAGGTTCAGTGCAAGTGACTGTTATGATGACAAGCATGGGGCATACTCTATGTGATTGGTTGATGCAATAAACCTAGGTCACTGTGGCTGTTACCTTTATGTTGTTCTATAGATTTCATAATGCACCTATGTTCTTGGTTGGTCCCTGGCTATCTCAGACCACTTCAGTAAGCACCTAGGCTTGCAATTCTAGTGCAATGTATAGGCAACAATCCAAAGGGATTAGTGATATAGGCTTAGAAGCAAATCTGCCCACGTGAGGTGGCCCCTAGATGGTTCATATCAGTGGACTTGGATGAGACATTGTGCATATAGGAGGACAGAATGATATGCAAATATAATTTGCAAACTATGTTTATTACCTGACACCAGACCTCACATGCAAAACCCGGTTGGCAAATGGTGCCAATTGTTCTGTGGTCCACTGGGAAGGTTTACTGAAATTTGTCGAGAGCGCAAAGTTTCACTTGAATCAAAAATTTAAAAAAACTAACAGACTGGCATACATACACACATACATAATATGTGTTTCCATGGCTGACATAGCAAGGTTCTGGTTCACTTGGACAAGACTAGACATGCCCAAAGATGTTCCTGTTGAGTATTATGTTCATTTTCCTGCAGCTTCCCACCTTAGTGTGTAATTTCGAAAATGAATTCTGCCAATGCAGGAGCACAAGTGTGTACAAGAATAGAGGGGTGGTGATTGGAATACTTTTCTCCTTTTTTAAATATATAGTACACTCACAACTGAAGCCACTGAAGGACTATTTTATCCTCTCATAAGTGTTTTTTTATGTATTTAGCTTCCTTTTTGTTATCACAAAACATAATGTCTAAGTATCTATGTTTGATTACATCCACATTCACTCTATAGCTGACCTTTCCTCTCCACTCATAGATGTAAAATATGTCCAGGAATTATTTACAATTTCACTGTAATATTTCTCAATTTTTGAAGCTAACAAGAGAAATTCCCACACTGATAGCTTGCAGTTTTCCTGGTTGGAAACTGTAGGATATGCCACCCTCCACCTTATTCTATTATCCCAGACCCTCCTGTCAAGCGAACCACCACTGTACAGCATATTAGATGATATTCTTCAGAACAAGAGGCTGTTGTAATCAGTGTCAAGCAGCCACCACAAAGTTTTGTCTCTATACAAAGCTGTGCTTTCTAATTTTTTTTAATTACACATAAAAATCTTGTATCCTTACAGAGTGTCCACTGCCATTCATAATCCTCCTCCTAGTGGAGATTGTACTCTAGATATTCAGTTACATTTCCATAATGTGCATGTTATGGCTTTATGCAATGTGTCCTCCATGACTTGTGAACTTGCAAGCCAGAGCACAAATAAGGGATAATTCATCTATTAAGTATTCAGTCTCCAGATTGATTCTTCCTCATGTGCACACATGGATATTTTGTTCTCATACACTATTACATAAGTTCTATAGCCAAATATATAATTAATTAATGGATTTTGTACATAGCTAGAGGACTCTAGCACATTCATTGTGTCCCTCTGTGGCCTGGAGCTGCTATTGACACAATTATTGATTTAACCTTATCAGATGCTGAAGTCACAAATGCTCCTGCAATTGGGATCAGCATTCGCTGCTCCAAATTTTATTGGTAAAAATATTGACCCCTCACTTCCATAGATTGTGTGTGTACTTTTCTCATATTCATTATGATGTCCCAATGCCTGTTTATATTCTTATTCCTTGATACTCTTACCTGCAATGTCATAATATTTGAGATAGGATCTTTTTGTATTACCCACAGTATCAGTAATATTCAGTTTTAGCATCCCCTCTACCCAGGTCTTGACAATAGCTGGCACTACAATCAGTTGATATTATATGTGATGGATGCATTTTTTTTATATAATGTTTCAAAGTATGTTATGTGCTATGTGCTATGTGCTCTTTCATGTGCTATACTTCTGTTAGCAGCTGTGGGGCGCTATACTTAGACAGTGACAGAAAGTCAGAAATAGAGGATAGGTAGATTATAGGAGTCTACAATCAAGTCCTTGAAAACTTTTAAAAATAATTAACACATTGTTAGAGAATGATGAGAAATATTTTTTTAATCAGGAAAGGGCCATGTGTATTGGAACTACTTCAATGGGGTTCTGTACTGGTTATGGGAATCTGAAGTAGGTTCTGAATGTTATATGGGCCAAATTGATTTTATAGCCAAAGAGGAGGATGGATGAGCCTCAGTGTCCATTTTTAAGAGATAGCATAAGCACAGGGAATCATCCTGGAAACAAACATAAGTATTCTAGATTTGGGCAGCCCCAATTCTAGAAGATAGTGGTGGTGGAGGAAATAATTAGACACCAAGTATCCTCAGATTTCAAGCATGGTTCAAATATGCTGGACAGACATTGCATTCCTATTTCCAGGAGGAGAGGAGAAGCTACCTTCTCTTTCTGTTGTCCTCTGCTCTCCACTTGCAGCAGCTCAGCGAATCAGTCTTCTGTTCCATTGGCCTAGTTTTGCTCCCACACATGACAAACACCATCAGTGACTGAAAAGATCAGCTTGGCAATTCCCACAGCTTTAAACATGCAGGCTGACTTATCCACTGTGAAAAATATTAAGGGAAACTCTAGAAGTAATTTATTTTTCCTGAAACCAGAAGGAAATGGAAAATGAATTATGGAAAAAAAGTTACATTTATATTTTATCTGTGTATCAACAATGTATTGCAAAAAATAAGTTTAATGATTCACAGGAAGAGATTGTCCATGTATTCAGAAATTCTATGGCTTGAATAACCAGAATAGTCAGTCATATATCTGACTTTCCTGTATTCACATATAAGTACTACTTTTGAAGCTGGGCATACCACTTCTATGGTGCTGTAAACCTTTTACACTAATATAGGACAAATATGCTAACACATTCCTCAATAGGTTCATGAAGACTCTTCTACCTCCATGACATATTCTGTAATATGGGTAAAATTTATCTCTTCTCACCATTTAGGTTTAGAAACCTAAATTTATAACTGGTTTCTTATCTTATGTATCTACAATAAGGAATATAATAAATGTTTGACAGATGTTAGATTGCACTATAAAAATATACAGATATATATCATTTCCGCTGATTGTAGGAAGTGAATTCTGAGAATGAAATTATCTAGGCACAAATATATCTATATTTTAAAATACTTTTAATATCAAACAACCATCTAGAAACATAATTGCCATGTTATCCAGTCATATAGTGGAATATTATTTCCTTAATCTTTACCTCAAGCAATTCCCCAAAGTTGATTGCAAGTAAAATGATGTTGCTGTATTTGCATTATTTTTAATAGTTGGACTTATTATACTACTTTTTAAATAAAAAAACAATAAAACAATGGTGCACAATTTCAAAATAAGATTATTGAAACTAACAATGGCTAGTATACTGCATATTATCCTCAAAGTAGTTGCTCATATCACAAGATATAAGTAATGAAAAATTAATCAAACAATATAGTCACAAAAATATCTTTTCAATGAACTACCAGCAATTAGTAATATAACTATTTTCATATATATAATATATATATATATATATATATAGTCATGTATATATTTTTTCTCTTTCTCCTTTTCTCCTTTTCCAAATCCCAGTTTCTCTTTCCTTTTGAACACTTTCTTTCAATTTCACAATATCTATTTACATTTCTGATCTTATTTATTTTTTCAGCTTCTGGCATAATGGACATGATATGATGCTCACCTACGTGAGTCTGATTTATTTCACTTATTTGTATGGTCTGAAGCTGTACCTATTCCCATATGAATATCTCAAGTTTAACTTTTATAGCTGAGTAGGACTGTATTGTATAAAAATATCACATCACTTTCATCCATTTCTTGGTAATTCAGCATTTGGGTTGTTTCCAAGATTTAGCTATTACAAGTATGACATAATAAACATGGATGGGCATATATTGCAGTGGAACAATGCTTTTATTTATTTGATGAAAATGCCCAGAAGAGGAGTAGTCAGCTTGTATGCAAACTCTAATCCTAGTTTTTTTTTTGGAAGAATCTCTACATTGTTTTCCATACAGATTGCACTGGTCTACATTACCACCAACCACAGAGAAGGGTTCCTTTTTCTCCACAGTTCCTCCAACATCTATTATTGATTGTTTTCCTGATGATAGCTATTCTTACTGCAGTGATATAAAATCACATTATGTTTTAATTTGTATCTCATGAATTACCAGTGCCTTTGAGCATTTCTTCATATGATTATTTGCAATTTGTAATTCTTCTGAGAAGTGTGTATAAATGTCAGTTGCCTAGTTTTGGGTTGTGTCTTTGAATTTGGGAGAGGAGTCTGAGATTTTCCCATTCTTTATATATAGAAGGCTTTTGTATTACAGTCACTTGGCTAAAATTTTTTCCCATTGTATGAGTTCTCTTTTAGCTCTGGTGGTGATTTTTATTATGTGCCAATCTTTCTACTAATATGAGATGCTAGTTGATTCTGTGAAGTGTTTCTCTTGCTGTTTTGGTTTTGTTCATAAAGTTTCTGCCTATCCATTTGTCTTCAATATTTCTATTTAATTTGTCTTCCAGTCGATCAATTTGACATTAGTATAATGTACAGTGATATACATAGTCTCAGGTTTAGTGCTCATATTGTAGAGAGCTAGTTTTTCTTGCAACAGTTATTATAGAGTGTATCATTCTTCCATTAAATGCATTTGACCACTTTGTCAAAGACACTCATGGCTGAATGTGTTTGTAACTGTCTACATCTTATAATCTTTTCCACTGGTAGCTAGGCCTGCTTTCTTTTGGCAGTACCATGCTTAGGTTTTCGCAGTAGCATTGTAGTATAATTCCAAGTCAGGGATTGTGATGCCTGCTGCCTTGCATTTGTTTCTAGCATTACCACTGTTATTCTAAGTGTCTTGTGATTCCAGATGAATTTGAGGAATGTCATCTATAATTCTTTGAGGTACATTAATGGTATTATGATTGGGATTACATTAAATCTGTGTGACAATTGTGGGAGTATGGCCATATTCACATTGCTGGTTCTTCCTTGAACAAGGAAAATTGTTCCTTTTTCTGATATGCTCTTCTATGTTATTTGAATTTGATTAGTAACTATAAGTGTCTTTTTGTGGAGTTTTTGTGGTCTTCTATGCAGAGTATCTTGTCATCTCCGAATAAGTATAGTTTAACTTCTTCCTAACAATTATTCTTTATATTACTCTTTCTGGCTACGTGCTGTGGCTAATATTGCCAGAACCATGTTGAATAGGAGTGGTGATAATAGACATTTTTGTCTTGTCATGATTTTAGAGTGAAAGCTTTCAATTTTTATCCATTTAATTTGCTGTTGACAGTTGGTTTTTCATAATGGGCTTCTATGAGATTGAGGTAAAGATATTTTATTCCAATTTTCTGAAGGATTTTTATCATGACTTGATTAAAAGCTTTTTCTAAATGTATTGAGATGATTACATGATTTTTGCTCTTTGTTCTGTTGATGTGATGCATTATATTTTTTAATCTATGTATGTTGAACCATTCATGAATCCTGAATCCCACTTGGTCATGGCATATAATCTTCTTGATGAATTGCTGCATTCTGTGTGCTTCTATATTAATAAGGATTTTTGAATCTATGATCATTAGGGAGGTCTTTAGAGAGATTAGTTAGCTATTTTTCTTATTTAGTATCAGCACAGTGCTTGCCTCCTGAAATGA
Organism: Dolichotis patagonum; assembly: GCA_004027295.1. Classification (NCBI taxonomy): domain Eukaryota; kingdom Metazoa; phylum Chordata; class Mammalia; order Rodentia; family Caviidae; genus Dolichotis; species Dolichotis patagonum. The sequence continues at coordinate 27,990 of PVJX010007126.1, read as the reverse complement.
CTTGGTGTGTATTGCTTCCCTTTACATTTCGTGAAAGAGTTTGAGTAATGTCTACATTTCTTATAGAACTCAGCAGTGAATCCACCAGGACATGGGCTTTTCTTTTTTGGAATGCTATTAATTACATTTTCTATCTCATTAACTGATATTTGGTTATTCAAAATTTTAAAACTTTTTGGTTCAGTTTGGAAACTCATATGTATTTAGCAATCTGTCTATTTCTTCTGTCTTTCCCATTCTATGAGACTAAAGATTTTTGATGTAGGTATTGATGGTCCACTGAGTTTTCACAGGATCTGTTATGATTTCATTCTTTTAATTTTTCAGTGTGTATGTTTGACTTTTTTCTTTCCTTTTATTACTTTTTAGAAAACATTGGCTGGGTGTGAAATTTATTTTTCTTCAAAGAACCAACTTTTCAATGCATTAATTCTTTGTATTGTTTTCTTGGTCTCCATTGCATTAATTGGTGCATGGATTTTTGTAATTTTTCCCTGTATGGGCTTTGTGTTTGACTTGATCATTTTTCCAAATGCTTGAGGTGTAACGTTAGGTTGTTTATTTGTGCTATTTCTGTTTTCCTGATGTGAGAATTCACTGTTATAATTTTCCATCTTACGGCTGCCTTCAATGTGTACCATAAATTCCAGACTTATATATCTGCTTTATTGTTTAGTTGCATATATTGCTTAATTTCTTCCCTTATTTCATCTGTGACTCATTGGTTGTTAATAAGGGTGTTATTTAATCTGTATATTTTTATGAAGTTTTGGCTGCATCTTTGACCATTAATTCCCAATTCCATTGTACCATGGTCAGATGATATACATGGCAATATTTCAATTCCATTGTATTTACTTTAGCATATTTTGTGAGCCAGCATAAGGTCTATTGAACATCCCAAGTGTAGCTGAGAAGAATGTGTATTCTGATGATTTCAGTAAAATGCTCTGAAAACATCTACAAAGTCCATTTGTTTACAGGTTTGGTTCAGTTCTGATACTACTTTGCTGTTTTTTGTCCAGTTGATCTGTCTCTTTGTGTTAATAGGGTATTGAGCACTCCCATTACAATTGTTTTATTTATTTCCATGTCTATTAATAATTATGTTATATAGTTGGGTGCTCTCATATTTGATGCATCCATATTTACAATTTTTATCTCTTCCAATTTAAGTTTTCCTCTAACGAGTATGTAGTGATTTTCTTCATCTCTTTGCATCATTCTTGGTTTGAAGTTCACATCGTTTACAAACAGAATAAATATCTTTGCCTTTTTCTGGATTCCTGTTGCATAGGAAGTTGTTTTCAGTCCTTACACTTTCAGTCTATGAATTTGTTTTTGAGTTAAGTGCATTCATTGTATATAGCACATAGTTAAGTCTACTTTTCTGATCCATTATGCTACTGTGTGTTTTTTTTTTTTTGGATTGGTGAGTTGAGGTCACTTTCATTGACTGTCAAAGAAGATATGCATAGGTTTATCTTTGTCATGATATTTTCATATTGTTGGTTCCATATTTTCCCCTCTGTTTAACAGCTTGCCCTGGTTGGGTATTATTTGTGTTGTTGTTTTGGAATTGTGATTCATTTTATCTTGGTATGGTACATTTTTTCGTATTATTGGTTGAGTTGTTATGGAGGTCATAAATTTCTTTAATTTTTCTTTTTCATAGCAGTGTCTTATTTCTCCATTAATTTTGAAAGATATTTTTGCAAGGTACATCAATGTGGTTTGGAAGTTTTTTACAAGACTGTAAATGCTTCATTTCAAGTTTTTTTGATGGGAAATTTTGTGTTGAAACGTCTGCTAGGATTCTGGTGGACTCTCCTTTATAGGTGAATATTTTCTTTTCTCTGTTTTAATATTCTACACTTTTGCTTAATATCTGGAATCTTTATTGTATATGTTAGTGTAGTTTTGTTTTGGTAACAGCTGTTTGGAGTTCTGTAAGCATCATTTATTTGTATGTCAAATTCGTTTTTCACATTGGCAAATTTTCTACCATGACTTGTGAAGTACATTTTTAATGGTATTCATGTTGTCACCATTTCCCCCCAAGCAAACTTATGTTATTCTTCTTTCCTTTGTCTTTTAACTGTTGGAACAGTTTTTTATGATTGTGTGTGATTTTTAAGATATCTTTGTTTTCATAATCATTATCTGGAATTCTGTCTTCAAGATCTGAAATTCTATCTTCTCCTTCATTCAGTCTTTTGCATATATTTTGATTGGAGATTTTAGTTTGTTGGAATTTTGTTTGGCTCTCTTTCATGGTTTCTATTTCTTTTCTAGGTTGTGCATTTTTTGATTCCATCATTTTTCTAAGCTTATGTATTTTTATATGTGCCTTCCATACTTTATTTGATTTAAGTATATCCTTTTTGTACCTCAGAGATTATTTTCTACATAGCCTTCTCCAATTGTTTTTCACTTCCATTTTTATCTTTCAGAATGTTGTTGTATTTGATTTCCAGTTTCATCTATCTAGAGTTCTAGAGTTGCCCTAGGTGGATGGAATCTGCGGTTGCTTTTAGCTTTTGCATCCTGTCATTTTCTATCTTTTCTTTTCCATTTTATTTTGTTTTACATGCTTATGCTTGCCAATTTCTTATGACATGCCAATTTATCCTTCGTTTTTAGGCTTTTCATTGTAGATAGCTGTCTTTCAGGGATATCTTCTAGATGTATGTGTTTCATTAGAGCTATCCCAAGAACTTACCTTTGCAATTTGCAAAGGATGCAAAATTACTGTTTGGCTTAGCCCCAAATCCTTTGGTACTGGGCTTTAGTGATGATTGTGATCCCATACAATAACTATGTTTCAGAGGAGAAATAGTATTTATAACATGTATTAAATGCTGGCTAAAATAGTATAGTTAATAACAATAGTTTCAAGAAGAGCTTAACTATTGACAAAATATGGTAACAACTCACCTGCTACCTCCAACCACAGGAGAAAATTCAAAGGTTATATCACAAAATCCAACATATGCCATGCACTTATATGCAGTGGCTTTACCCTTAGTGGACTGTTTGCCCCCTGTGGAAGGCAAGGGAGTTAAGATGGGCAGAGGACAGGAGACAGTGATGAATGAGTTCAGATATAGCAGAGTGAAGTCTGGAGGTCAAAGGACAATCACCAGGATTTTGGGAAAGCTGGAGGACACAGGAGGTAGAAATTGAAATAGAATGCAGAGCAATTAGAAAGGACAAATACAATGAGTAAACACTTGATAGTTTAAATTCAAGAAACATTTGAGGTAAAATGCAAGATCAATAGAAGAAAATGAAAAAGAAACTTAGGAATCTTAAATAGTGAAAATAAGAAGAAAAGAAAAAGAATATGCAAAAGAAAAAATGAGAAGCAAAGAAAAAAGACATGGAAGAAAGAGAGCAGAGAGAGAAAAAAATCCAAAAATAAAAATAACCACCAAGTAAGAAAATAAGAGAACATTCAACCAGATAGGAAAAGGATAGCCAACCTCACAAACAAGAATTAATAAAAGTAGCAAAATCATTCTGGTATTTACAGATCTGTGGCAGTGTTCCTGTCTGCTAGATTCCAGAAATGTTGTGAGTATGAAGCTGATCATGGTATCTGGATGATGGGGCTAGGATTGATCTTTTGTTGTTGGAGTGCTCCAGAGCCCACCTAGTGGCTCCTTGGCTTCTTCATTTGCTTCCACATTGGTGGTCTCACTGATTACTCTGCCTTCCAGAGACATACATGCTCAAATTCCCAAGACTTGGTTGGAGTGTTAGGTGTTGGTGTTCTGCACCATCAATTCACCAGTGGAGTTTCCTTATGCTCTTCTTGCTGGCATTGCCATCTGAGGAGCAAGGTATAAAATGCAAATTCACACTCTTATAGCAGGCCCCACTGTCCCTGGGCATTTGGATTGATTATATTTCTTTCTTTTTTTTTTTTGGTGTCTGGGATTGCACTCAAAACCCTAGTGCTTGCGAAGCAGGGACTTATGCAGCTGTGCTAAATCTCCAGCCTCTGGATTGATTATATTTCATGTATTCCCATAAGAATATTTTATTTGGCTGCAGGGGAGTTAAGACCTTGCAAGGTGAGTCCCAGAGCTCCAGTGCTGGCCCAGGGAGAGTTTGAGATCTGTGCTCCTGGTGATTGAGTTCCTATCCACCTCCCCTGGACACTGGACTGGGTACTGGAGATTCCATCAGCTTCAGTGAAACATTGCCAGCATCCTTCTTTCAGCTAAGGAGACTGAAACTATGCATAGGGAGTCTCAGCCATGTGGGGCTGGGATAGGGAAAGCTTAACACCTGCATTCCCAGCGGTTGGGTTCCTATCCAGCCCCTAGAGATACAGGACTGATCCCCGGAGGTTCCACAGGCATCCGTACACCACTCCCAGGATCCCTCTTTCAATTCAGGGATCCAAAAACTGAAAGATGAGTTAGGACCACAGGAGTGAGCCAAGAACTAGCTGGGGAGTCAAGACTGGACAAAGAGCTGAGGGCACAGGAGGTGATTCCCAAACACCCAGGGGAAACTTTCAAACACCACTCAAAGAAAGGAAATATAGGAAAATGACAAAAGGAAAGAACAAAAGGCAATCTCAAATATCCAGCCCATCACAAGAAAGCCTAGGAACCATGTACATAGAAGAAAATAGAAGCCATATACCAGAAATTACTGAATTGATATGAATGGAAATAAAGAAGCAACTAGGGGAAGCTATGGAGAAATTCAAATCAGAAATAATTGCCCAGGTAAAAGAAGAAATGATAAAAATAGTAAAAGAAATATTGATCACATCTAATGAAGACACAGCTAAAAAATTAGAGGAACAAAGAAAACAGATAGAATCCCTGAATGAAAACTATGAGAAACAAACAGAATACATGAAGCAGGTTCAAAGAGATATACAGGAAATCAAAAATTCTATTGAAAGTTGCAAAAAGCACCTCAATGAACGTGAAGATAGAATTTCAGACCTCAAAGATAAGACTGCAGTTAGTCAGCAGGAAAGGAAAGATCTTTTAACAAAAAAAAAGTAATCAAGAAATAACAATTCAACAGCTGCAAGATGATGTAAAGAAAAAACATAAGATTAATAGGTATAGATGAAAAAGAAAGGGAGAGCCCAAATCATATCAAGAGACAATTTATGAAGTAATAGCTGATAACTTCCCAAACATGAGAAGGTAAACTGACATACACATTAGTGAAGCATATAGAGCTCCAAATAGTCATAAGAAAATAAAACTACAACCAGACATATAATAATCAGCATCCCAGAAATCCAACACAGGAACAGAATACTAAAAGCTGTTAGACAGAAAAGACAAATCACCTATAAATGAAAACTCATCACAATCACAGCAGACTTGTCAACACAAACAATGAAGTCAAGAAGACCATAGAGTGAACTATTTCAGATCCTAAAGGAAAACACCTTCCAAACAAGACTGATGTAACCAGAAAACTGTCCTTCAAAATGGATGGAGAAATAAGATACTTCCATGACAAATAATAACTGAAAAACTTGATGAACACCAAATCAACCCTACAAAGAATACTGAAAGACATTCTAGATACACATTGGAAAAAAACACTAAGCAAGGCAGACAATTAAACATAATGGACAGGAAAAGATACACAACAGCATAAAGATAACATATCAACAATCAACCAATATATAACAGTTATAACCATTAATGGAAATGGCCTGAATTCACTAATCAAAAAAACAGACTGGCAGAATGGATCAAGAAACAACATCCAACCATACGCTATCTGCAAGAAACCCATCTAACCCAAAAGGAAACCCAGAGACTGAAAGTCAAAGGATAGGAAATGATACTTCATGCAAAAGGAAACAGAAAAAGCTAGCGTAGCTAACTATTTCACTTGCAGACAATGTAAACTTCAAACCAAGAATGATCCAAAGAGATAATGAAGGCCACTACATACTAGTTAGAGGAAAACTTAAAGAGGAAGAGATAACAATCTTAAATAAATATGCACCAAATTCCAGAGCACACAGCTATACAAAGCAAGTATTGACAGAAATGGAAAATCAAATAAGCAATAACACAATTATAACAGGAGACATTAATATGCCATTGACACAAAGGGACAGATCAGCTAGACAAAAAACCAGCAAAGAAATAACAGAACTGAATCATAACTGTGAACAAATGAACATTATAGATGTATACAGAGTGTTCCATCCAACAACATCAGAGTATACCTTCTTCTCAGTAGTATATGGAACATTCTCTAAAATAGACGATATACTAGCCCACATAATATATTTAAGTAAATGCATAAGAATTGAAATTATCCCATGCATGTCATAGGATCGTAGTGCCATGAAACTAGAAATTAACAATAAAATCAACTTAACAAACCCCAGAAACACGTGGAAACTGAATAATACATTTTTGATCAATCAGTGAGTCAAGAGGAATTTAAACAAAAAATTAAACAATATCTACAAGTAAATGAAAATACAAACACTACTTACCGGATTTTGTGGGATGCAATGAAAGCAGACCTCAGAGGAAAATTTATTGCACCGAGTTCCAATATCAGGAAGACAGAAAAAACACAAATAAACAACCTGATGCTACAAATCAAACATCTAGAAAAAGAAGAGCAAGTCAAGCCCAAAGCCAAAAGAAGGGAGGAAATTATAAAGATCAGAGCAGAAATTAATTCAATAGAGTCTAAGAAAACAATTCAAGGAATCAATGATTCAAAGAGTTGGTTGTTTGAAAGAACAAATAAAACTGATAAACCCTTAGTCAAACTTATTGACAAAAAGGAAAGAATAAACTCAAATTCATGCAATAATGAATGAAAAAGGTGAAATTATTACAGACTCAGTGGAAATACAGAAGATCATCAACACCTAATTTGAAAACCTCTACTCTCAAAGGTTCAATAACACAGAAGAAATGGACAGATTCCTAGATACATATGAACTATCAAAGGTGGGTCAGGAAGATGTAACATTTCTGAATAACTCAATTTCTATTAATGAAATTGAAAACATAATTAAGTTATTGCCAACAAATAAGAGCCCAGACCCAGAAGGATTCACTGTAGAATTCTACAAGAAATACAAAGATGATTTAATAAAGACACTCCTCAAAATCTTCAAAAAAATGGAAAGGAAAGAAGTTCTTCCTAAGTAATTCCTGGAAGCAAATATTACTCTAGTACAAAAACCTGAGAAAGACCTGACTAAAAAAGAGAACTATAGGCCAATCTCTGTAATGAACATAGATGCAAAAATTCTCAATAAAATATTGGCAAACAGGATGCAGCATATCATCAAGAAGATCATATACACCATGGCCAAGTGGGTTTCATCCCAGGAATGCAGGGATGGTTCAACACACATAAATTAATAAATGTAACCCACCATATCAATAATCTAAAAGTAAGAATCACATGATCATCTCTATCGATGCAGAAAAAGCTTTTGATAAGTTCCAACACTCATTCCTGATAAGTACCTTACAGAGAATTGTAATACATTGTTTTTGCCTCAATATAATAAAGTCCATCTATGACAAACCAAGAGCCAGCACCATATTAAATGGCCCAAAACTGAAAGGCTTTACCTTAGAATCAGGCAAAGGCAAGAATGTCTCTTATCACCACGCCTATTCAACATAGTACTCAAAATACTAGCCAGAACAATAAGACAAAAGAGAGATATAAAAGGAGTAAAGATAGGAAAAAAGGAAGTTAAATTATCATTATTTTCAGATGACATGATAACCTACATTGAAGACTCAAAAAACTCCATTGAAAGACTCCTAGATATAATAAATAAATTAAGTAATGTAGCTGGATACAAAGTTAATACTCAAAAATTAATATCATTCTTAAACAGTAACAACAATATCACTGAAATAAGAAAAGCCACACCTTTCACACAAGCATCCAAAAAATGAAATAGTTAAGAATTAATCTAATTAATTACTTCTTACTAAGAAGTAAAAGAACTATACAGGGCAAATTATAATACCCTGAAGAAAGGAATCGAAGAGGACCACAGAAAGTGGAAATACATCCCTTGTTCATGGATAGGAAGAATAAACATTGTGAAAATGGTCATTCTCCATAAATTATTATACAGATTCAATGCAATCCCAATCAAAATACCACTAACATACCTCATAGATCTAGAGAAATAACTGCTAAAATTCATCTGGAACCAGAAGAGACCTAGAATAGCAAAGCCAATTCTAAGCAGCAAAGGCAAGGCAGGAGGCATGACAATTCCTTACATGAAGTTATACTACAAAGCTACTGTAATAAAATCAACATGGTACTGGAGTAAAAATGGATCTGAAGAACAATGGAATAGATTGGAAGATACAACCACAACCACAAACACACTCAAGGACCTTAACTTTGATAACAGGGCCAAGCATGTTCATTGGAAGAAAGATAGTCTCTTTAACAAATGGTGCTGGGAGAATTGGCAATACTTATGCAGAAGACTAAATCTTGATCCATGCCTGTCACCATGTACTAAATGGATCAAATGTCTAAATATTAAAACACAAACACCAAATCTGTTGGAAGACAATCTAGGTAAAAATCTTGAAGACATAGGGATAGATTGATAAATCAGGAACAAGAATCAAATCACATGTGAAATACTTCCCAGAATCAATAAATGGGATCGTATCTTATTTAAGAGTTTCTGCATGTTGAAAGAGATTTCCAGTAGAGTGAAAAGAAAAGCCACAAATTGGGAAAAAATCTTGATGGACTGTCCCTCAGACAAAGGACTTCTGTCTAGAACTTATAAAGAATTTAAAAAACCAGATGCTCGAAATTCAAAGACCCTATCCAAAAATGGGCATCTGAGATGAATACACAGTTCTCAGATGAAGAAATATGAATGGCAAAGAAATACATGAAAAATATTCATCATCATTAGTACTTAGAGAAATGCAAATTAAAACCACACTAAGATTATATCTCACTCCAGAAAGAATCCCCAGGATAAAAAAACTACCAACAACAAATGCTGGAGAGGCTGTGGGGAAGAAGTAACTCTTCTGCACTCTTGTTGGGAGTGTCAGCTGGTGCAGATACTGTGGATGCCAGTCTGGACATTCCACAAAAAGCTGAGTATGGAAATCCCATTTGATTCAGCTGTTCCACTTCTAGGCATATTCCTAGAAGAACTGAAAACTTCATACCACAGTTATATATGTGTACCCATGTTTAAGGCAGCACAATTAGTAATAGCCAGATCTTGGACACAACCTCAGTGCTCATCAACTGAGGAATGGATAAAAAGATATGGTATTTTTATACAATGGTGTACTACTCAGCTATAAAGAATGATCACATTGAGATACTTATAAATAAATGGACAAAACTTGAGACCATACTCATAAGCGAAATAAACCAAACTCACATGTGTAAATACCATATAGTTTCCCTAGTATGAGAAATGGTAAGAGTACATAAGATTTTATGGTAATCATGATTCCCCATTACATAGCTTTGAAGCCTTTTAATGTTTTCATTCATCAGTTGGAATGCTTTTATTCTGTCTTTTTTGACTTTATTAGGTGTGATGATATGAACAGCTATTTTGAAGAAAACAAAACATATGACAACGATTGCTGTTTTAATATCATCTTGCTCTGAAATACTGCCATGCTTTTATTCTTCTAATACCATTGGTTCTATCATGTTGTGTCTTATTGGAGTTTTAATATATGTGGTAGCATAAACAAATTTTTTATGGAAAATGAGATATTATAGTAGCCATTGCTCATTTTCTGTTATTTGGTTCACAAGGCCCTGTAATTCTTTCATTCTTCTGAGTGATTGCATACTCTTTTCTTATGTTTGATATTATTGTATTTGAAACTATGCTCAACTATAGCAAAGAAAGACATATTATGATAGCTACTGTTAATTTTTGATTGTCTTATTGTAAAGTGCTCTGTTGCTTATGTTTTGTTCTGATCTACTTTGTTCTGTCCTCTTTTGTTTTATTCTCTTTAAAATAAAAAAGAATATTGTATTTGATTGCTCATGATTTATCTCATATATATTGTAATAAAAATTTCTGCTATGTGAAAAATATTTTACAGGTTTATTAAAGGATAATTTGGTTATCCATGTACTATATTTCTGAAGTGACTAGCTGGTATTGCTAGGAATATTTTGCTTATATAATTTTTATCTGAAATAAAGTTTTACATCACAAAAATTCACTTATATTTTGCTTTCTTTGTTTAACTTTTCATGCATTATAGTGCATAACTGTATAGATAAATCTATGTTAATTAAGAAATTCTTTAGTGTATCTTCAGTTTTTTGTAATAAATATTTTTCATAATTCTCTTTAAATATAAAAATAATTTAATATTGACCATGATTGCTAATGTGAACTCTTTAATATAAGTGGTATATATGTATAGACATGTGTAAATCAATAAAAGTTACACATAGCCCATTTCTATATTTTTTCTTTTTTGTGGCACTACTACTTTTCCATGTTGTTCTCAGTTTCTTTAAAAGTTTAAACATATTGTTTATTTTTAGCAATTATCATTTCATGATAATTCTAAAGGTATAATTTGAAAGTATTCTAAATATCACACTTTTAAAGTCTTTACTTCCTTCTTGCAAAAACATCCCTTCATTTTATTTTTATTTAGAGTCATGGCAACTTTAACAAAACTTTTGGATGAGTGTTAACGTGTATGAACTATTTTCTCTGATGCTTTTACATATTTTCTAGAACATAATATTTTTATTAAACATTCTTCCATGAAAATATTTCATAAGTATTTTTGATACATTTGAGATATATATAATGATCACATTCACCATAGAGAATATGTACTTGTACAATAGTATGCTGATTCCTTTTTTCTCCTATTCTTCTCCCCTCTATCAATTCCTCTTCCCTTTCTTATTTTCAAAAGTTGTTTCAATTTCATCTTTACTTTCTCATTTGTTTCTTTTCCTTTCCTTCCATTCTCAGTCCTCCTTATTAGTTCCCCTTCCCATTTGAATATTTTCTTCCTAATTCACAACAGTATAAATCTCTTAATGGTTGCTATGCAATATCAATTTTCACAAAAATGTTTAATTTTAAATTTTTACATTGGAAATTTTGACATTCCCATGTATTTATATTTTAGTTGGCTCACCAACGTTTTGGCAGGGGTCTTCCTTTATTGAATATTTTTATGGATTTGTAATATGAATATTTTTTCCATTATGAAACACAAATATGTGCTTCAGTCAATTTTTTTCTTTTTCTTGCTATTTTATTGAATATTTATTTTACCACTTTGGAAGTCTAGAATGATACTAAATAATTTTGATCATACACAAAATGCTCTTTGAGTCCAGTTTCTTAAGAGTATTTATCAAAAAAATGTACTAACATGTAAAAAGAAAATAAATGTTCTGAAGGCTGACAGCTAAAGCCTTTAGATTAGTTCAACAAAGATTCACATCAATCATATGTTTATTTCAAATTTCTACATGATCAAGACTGTCAAAACAGACAAAACCACTGACATCACAAGAAAAAAAAACCTAGATATAAGGCTCAGGGAAGGTTTACTGGTGTGCAGTGTTCCAGTGAAAAATACACACTGGTGATGGCAGGAGTTAGCATTCTTCATGCCTCCACTAAGAACACAAGTGAGAGCTTGTGCTTCGAGTTCTCTTGCGGTTGACCATACAGATCTTACTCAATCTTATTTTTCTGAATCTAGAAAAAATAAATATAATATTATATACATGAAGTTAATACAAAAGACATTTCATTCCACAATATGGACAGGAGATAACTCCCCATTGGAAAGCTTGTACTACTTTTCTTAAAACAAGTAGTATAGGATTGGGTTGCAGCAGTTTCCTGTGCAATACTTTTCCTTCTTTTATTTATTTATTTATTTATTTTATTTTTTTGGTACTGAGGATTGAACTCACAACTTCATGCTTGCCAGGCAGTCATTTAAGCCACTGAGCTAACTCCCCAGCCCTCCTGTGCAGTTTTTGCTAGAAAGAGAGTGAGCTTGTATGCCTGCCTCCCATCCACTCTCACTGTGACTCAAGGACATTTCTTTTATGTGATACCTAACTTTTGTATTAGGATTTTTGCATTGTTTACCTTTATATTTCTTCTTTATTTATCAAATACTAATTTTATAGATCTCTGTGTTCTTTTCATAATGTAGTGACCAAATCAAGAAGAATACAGTATCAAACACTAAGTGTCCTATTGCATACACAGATTGTGGAGAGATTTTGTTTTAGTTACTTTCAAACAATAATGTTAATATTACATATCTTTCATAAGTTTCCTGATATCAACTTTCCATTTGAATAAGTGCATTTTTCTCCTTATAGAAATACAAGAATATTTGAAAAAATTTATTAATATTTGTAATGACTCATTTAAGTTAGTTCATTGTTCAATTTGTTTTGAATATTTACAGCAAGCTCATGTGAATTTTATAGAAAATGTACTTAAATTCTATTGCATATATTCACAACCTATTAAGAAACTAACAGGAGAGTACAATGTATTTTTCATTATCAGAAATGAAAACAGAGGCCTTAAGCTGAAATAGGTCATTAGCCCTTTTTGAATTTTTTTGGAAACATATGCTTTCTGAGTATTAAACTGTCCTAACTGGGCTTGCATTTGCATTCCACGTTCTTCTGACCACAAACTGTGAGCTATGAGTACATGTATGTAAAACTGCACCTAATTTGGTATTTGTATATAATGGAAGTAATGGATCTGTAAATCCATTTAGAATCAGTATGTATTAGACATACACCTGTCTAGGAGGAATAAAACATAATAAAAATAAATGCTATGAGCACTCAAAAGCAAAAACAAATATATCAGTGATGAAAGAGCAACACATTCAACAGCACCTCACATTGATTTACTTGAACTCCTTCAGAGAAAATGAAAGGTGAGACAGCCACTTGAGTTACAAGGAAAGCTAAAGAGAATGTCATATTTACAAACAAGGGAGTACTACCTTGCCACAAAGAAGGCCAAACTTGAATCATTTATAGGAAAATAGATGCACTTTGAGACCATAATATTAAGTGAAGTAAATCCGACATGAAGATAAAGGTTGCATAGTTTCTCTTATATGAAAAACTCCCTATAGGAAAAAATAAAAATAATGAATAGGGAAAAAGAGTGACACATAAATTTAATGTAATTCAACAAAGAAAATGTATCAAAAAGTATTCCTTTATTTTGTATAATTTTCCATGTTTTATATGGTTTTCAAACTAATAGTCTGGTGGTCAATGTGTATACACTATATTATATGTAAATGTTTATAAGATAACTAAATACATTGGATCCTGTCACAATTAAAAAGGAGTGGAGGGAAGGAAAAATAAATGAAGGTGTGTTTCATATACATACTAATTCCCTACAGTGAATGTATGCTTTATATGCTCCAAACTTGTACTCAGTAATATTTTATAAAAGAGAAAGAAAGGCTAGATTACATTGCCTACAGCTGATGATTTCATTACAAGAAGCAAAGAGGAAATCCTTAACCAAATTAAAACTACGAAATATAAATTAGAGCACTACTTCTGTGAAAAGACAATAATATCAATGAAGGGAGAAGAACATAGTAAATTTGACATTCTTTCTATGATTTACAAAAGAAAATATAGCAAATTATCAATAAAAAGAAACTGTTGTAGAAGTTTATATAGGAAAATATTTTATCACTTTTTGAAAATACAGAACTATAAAGAAAAGTTCAATATTCATTGGGAAATATTTTCAATATAATGGTTTTTTTATTGTCTAGAAAATCAATTGAAAAGCTGGGCATGTTGAGGCAGACCTGGGAGGCTGAGGCAAAAATTCATGATTTTGAATGAAGTTGCAACTTAACAAGACTATTTTAAAAGTAAAAACATTTTAAAAGAGGTGTGGGTCTAGCTCATTAAAGAAGTCCTGAGTTCAATCATGAGGCCTAAAAAATCTAAGAATAAAGAAAGAAACAGAAACACAAATGGAGAACATGGCCGCAAACGCCTATGAATGTCTATGAATGGTGAGTGAATAGGGAAGACATAATCAACTCGAGCTAATGACAATTTGAATTTCTCAGTGGACATTGGGCAGTGTAAGAAGTGTCCTGATGACCAGTATGCCAAAATACTGCAAGACTACTGACTACAAAAGTCTATGATTTTCCTGGCTCATGAAGATCCCATGGGGATGATGCTGGCTTCCACTGCCCTGAGTCTCACTTTCTTCACAGCTGCTGCCCTTTGGCTCTTTGTGAAGAGCTGAGACACTCCCATTGTCAAGATGAACAACAGGGCTCTCAGCTACATCCTGCTCATGGCACTCATCTTCTGTTTCCTCTGCACTTTACTTTTCATTGGCTGCCCCAACACAGCCACCTGCATCTTCCAGCAGACCCCATTTGCAGTTGTCTTCATTGTGGCTGTTTCCACTATCTTGGCCAAAACCATTACTGTGGTGCTGGTCTTTAACGTTGCTGCTCCAAGGAGAAGGATGAGGCAGTTGCTAGTAGCAGGGACTCCTAACTACATCATTCCCATGTGCTCTCGCATCCAACTCACTGTCACCTGTGGAAGGGGACAAATCCACCTTACACTGACACAGATGCACACTCTGGACTTGTCCACATCATCATCATGTGCAACAAGGACTCCATCACTCTCTTTTACTGTGCTTGGATACCTGTACTCCTTGGTCCTGGTTAGCTTCACGGTGGCCTTCCTGGCCAGGAACCTGCCTGACACCTTCAATGAAGCCGAGTTCCTGACACTCAGAATGCTGATGTTCTTCAGTGTGTGGATCAGTTTCCTTCCTGTGTACCACAGCTGCAAGGGGAAAGTGATGGTGGCCATGGAGGTCTTCTCCATATTGGCCTCTGGTTCAGGACCGCTAGGCTGCATCTTTGTCCCTAAGTGCTACATTACTTTGTTAAGATCAGATAGGAATATTCTACAGGGATTTTGTGATAAAATTTATTCTGATGAAAATACAACTTTTTAAACTGGAAAATGTGTTTATCTTAAAATGCATAGTGGCTGTGGAGCAAACCTCTAGCATTTTTTCAGATACATATTACATTACAGCAAGCAAATTAGCAGTGGACTGATTTCTTTCCCTAATAGTACAAACATTCAAAAGTCTTGTAAGAATTACCTTTTCACTTTGAATCTTTGTATAAAATATTTGATTCCTCATAAAATGTGTAATAAATGCTTCTCTGTGTTTGTTTTTGATTTGGATACTCACTTTTGTTTAGGGCAACACTTACTCTTTTCACTATTTTTTATTCATTGTTAATATGGCAGCTTTCATCTGTAGATCACTATATTTCACAATTTCCTCATGTGTTTCATTACATCTTTCATTTTTAACAATTACTATGCCTTAAATACACTGATTGTAGTGTATTTTAATACACAGTTTCTTATTTTCTTACTCACATTTGCCTGTCAATATTTCTGAAGCTATATTTACAGAAATTCCTTCTCTTGTTTCATTTAGTATCCCACTCTTGCTTTATCACATAACAATAGAAATGATTTTGAAATTAAAATTACAGTGAATTGAAGTCATGTATTAAAAAAGGGATAATTGGTGGTGTATAGTGAGTTTTAATATCAGTGGTGGTTGATTGAATATTTCTCTTTACCTTGTTTAAACACTATTTCCTAATGTGAGACATATGTCCTTATGTCTATACTTATTTTGTATTTGTTATGCAACTTTTTATTCTTATAATTGTTCTTGAGTATTTTTAGGGTTTGTTGATAATAGAAAAACTGATTTTTCCTCTCATAATTAGAGTATAAAATATTTTAGAGGAAAACAGTTATTTGTTGAAATGAATGACCAATATTTTGGCTATGTACTGGTTTCTTGAGTCTCTTGTGTTTGTAACCCATTTGATTTGATGATATTCATTTTCTTCTTTATTCCGGTGTTGTGGTTTCTTTGTGTTTACATTGCTTATATATTGCTTTCTTTCCATGAGCAGAGGACCAGAAACATGCTTCTATTACTTACACTTTAAGTGAACAATTTCACAGTTTTACCTCAAATTTAAGGTTATTATTTTTGAAGCTATACTGTAGAACATACAAAAAGGTGTTTGTATATTTTTAAATTGGTCTTTATGTTAAAATAATTTTATCAAAGTAATTATGGTTTGAATTAAATTTATAATTTATCATCACATAAAGCTTAGAAATTTTGTTAATAATAATTTGGTATACTTATTATCAGGAACATTCTTAATATTTCATTTTTATACTATTTTGAATGCATTTGAATTGTTGGAAATTAAACCAAAATGTACTCAAAGACCTATATCCTTATCCCTTTGTATTTGTTATTATGAGACAAAACTCAGACTGCCTCAAAAATTCAAAAGACATGTCTCAGTCCACTAATGTTGCAGAATAACACTTATGCATGACCACACATGCCTATATTGATTTGTTTTTTTCATCTGGTTATATGAATTCTTTCTTAAGACAAGCTGTCCCTACCCTATAGCTTCTAGGTTTCATCTTTATTATGAATTTCTTCTTGGAGTGGTATTAAGGTCAACTGTGTGCAGTCTTTGGAACCACAGCAAGATTATAGCTTAGATCACTTCAGGTATACTTAATTTTCCAGTGGCTGACACAATTCTTCACATAAATGAGGTGTTCAGAGAGACTTAATTAGATTTGATATAAGAAGTTATATATACATATAACAGCACAATCTAATTACCCTCCCAAAATACATAGGTTCCTGTAGAGACAGATTACGGCATATCTTAGACTCTGTATCACAAAACTGCAAGACCACAGAATAAAGGGTTTCACAAGTTATAATATCTACATTCCAGGAGGATGTCACAGGCATTTTTACATAGGTAATAGCACTAGTGTCATAATGAAAGGAGGAGGCATAAATCCTTTTAGGATTACTAGAAGTGGCCAAAATAATGGAATCACCATTCATGGAGTATTCAAATATCATAAAGGAAAATATCATGTTATTAGAACACAGATAAAATGAGGACATGGATTGAAACATTCTATACAATTTATAGAAATCAAGTGTTGAAGACTCTTGCATACCATAACTTCCACTTTGGAACTATTTAACTTTCTCATAAACCATGAAATGGTAGAATGATCTTCCAACTGAAAACTTTTGAATTTGATTTTTCATATGATATAAACTTTGATTTCAAACATATTTAGTATGATTTCAAATATTCTCTGAACCTGTATCATGCAACTACTTTGAATACTCATTCTCCAAGAAGTATAGGAATATGGTACTTTGAATAAAATATTTTTATGGGCACATGTGGCAGGTCAAGGTCCTGAGGTCTGGCTGGCTGCCCTGGCAGAAGAGAGTCTGAGCACACTCAGACCCCCCACTCCTCGGCACACCAAGTAGAGTATCCCTACAAGGGCCGGCCCACTCAGAGCCCGCCCCGCAGTGCAACCCGCCTTCCCTAAGCCTACTTCCACCCTTCCTGAAGCTCAATCCTGCCCTTCCTCTGAAATCACTTCCGCCCATCCTCTTCAGCCTATATATACTCCTGTACTTCCTTAATAAAATCGGATCTGCACCATCAGCCTGATCTCCAGAGTCATCTCTCTGTCACCTCTTGCCAGTCCCCCACAGCCCCATAAATGCTGCAGGCACATATAGAGAATTGTATCTGATATCAGTTAAGATATTCTTCTGGTTTTTGTCACTCTCAATCATACATAGTGTATAGAATGGATAAAAGCACAAATTAAAAATCATGTGCAGCTGAAAAATCTATTGAGTTCAAAATAAATGCATATTGAAACACCTATATTCTATGTTACAGATACGTTTGTACTGTTGTGTATTTACCTTAAAAAGTTGAAGTATGCATCTGAAATATTCATCACACTAGAAAATATAGAGCAAATTGAACACAAAAATAATGAAAAGTGGGATACAGTCTGAAAGGAATATTTAAAAAATTAAGACAAAGTAGATAAGCAGAATTACATGTGGTGCTGGCAAAAAAATGTGAGAACTCTTAGTACAACTGAACAAGAAGAAAGACAAAAATTGAAACCTTGCAGAGTATCATGACAGAAATTTGTCCATGAGAGAGAAAATAAACAAAATTAAATATTATTCTGGTAAAAAAAATGTGACAACCTTTAGTGCAACTGATCAAGAAGAAAAACATTAAAACTTAGGATGACATCATGAAAGAAATTTTTATATTAGCACAGTTATATAGAAAACTACATATGAAAATATAAGTGATTTGCCATCAATCTATGCCTTGAAGTTTATAAAATCAAAAGAAAATTTAACAAAACTGTATTAAGAATTAATTACAAATCTCCATAATATTAATAACTCTACAGTATCTTGTCTATTAACAGATGGGAGCCCATAGTGTAATATTTCATTCTAAATTTTTGTTAATTAATAATATTAACAGTAAAGTTATAATTATTCAAAAACATATTGAGACTGAACTCATTCTTTGAGAAAAAAAGGAAAAGAGGCTGGGAACATAGGAAAGTGATATAAGCACCTGTCTGGCAAGCTTAAAGTCCTGAGTTAAATGCCCAGTAAAAAATAAAACCAAGAATAGAATATCAATTTAATTCAAAATAGGAGCTAAATTTTATTACTCAATTTGTTATTGCTGAAAATTTATTTAGAAGGATCAATGTTCACAATCCACTTTTCAAACTAAATTCACGTATTCTATGGTGAGGTATTTATCTGAGAGGTGGTATACAATGAGCAAACTCATAATATAAAGTATAATTAAATACTGTAGCTCCTGTGAAAAGAAAAAATGCTAATATATGGAGACAATATAATAAAGTTCTACATCTCTGTAATTTACAAATTAACAACAACAGAAGCATTCTTACCAAGTGAGAATTAGGAGAAAAGTCTCTAAATATTTAAAATACTAGTTAAGTTTTTATATTGCACACTATACAGCTTCTATTCATTTTTGAAAGTAACAACAAGATAAGAACTTTCTATATTATACTTCTGTGAGACGTGATGCTCTATATCCTGGACACTGCAATGAAGAAAACACACACACACACACACACACACACACACACACACACACACGCACATGCACATACACACACATACACACAGGTATATTATGAAAGGATAAACATGAATGATAAGATTTCCAAGTGATAGTAGTTTTTAAGTGTAAAAATCCATGCAAATGAATAAAATTATAGTGAATTTCCTGTTTATGGAATATAAGTATATGACAAAATTTTTTAAAAAAACTATTTCCACACCTGAGTCATAAGTCACTCACATATAAAATTTTGATCACTGATTTTTGCAACATTTAAAAACCATTCATATGCAGTCATGTATACTGTAATGGTTTTGAAAGATATCAGAATGAAACTATTGAATACTCCTTTGACAATAAAAATAAATAATTGGTTGCAGAAAACACATTTTCAGATGGAGAGGCTCAATAATGGAGCTACTTCTCATTTAATATGCTTCTTCATATATATTTCCCTGAGTTAGAAAATTATGTTGACTTCCTAATACAACATTAGTGTGGGAATATCTGATGAATCACTTTTAAAGATTTGAATTAGATGAAATAAGTAAAGTAAGTGAAGGAAGTAATAAAGTTAAATCCTTTAACACTGTGAACCAGTGGAATTGTGTTAATGTACAGATTTAGAAGAAGAGTAAACAAGAAATTGTATATAAAATAGTATATAAGGAGGTATTTTCGACATACTGTTCTTTTATTTTGTGTCTAGAAAGTGTGATAATACATGCCTGGAATCTAGGGATCTGGGAGGATGAGGCAAGAGGAATTTATATCAGAAAACAATCTTGTCAGCATGATGATTTAAGGAGGTAATTTCTCAATAAAATTTAAAAGGGTTGAGAATATTTCTCACAGCAGAGTGTCTGAGATCAATATCATATAGTGAAATAAGAAAAACAGAAAAAATAAAACACAACAATTAATTCAATAAGTTTCTAGAGATAAAAAGGAATAACAAACCTAGACAAGTGATAATTTTAATGTTTGCTAGATATGGAGTACTATATGAAGTGTCTAGATCATCAATATACCAACAATCAAAGAAACTACTGTCCTCAAAAAGTTTTGACATTTATGCCTTATGAAGATCCTCTAGGGAAGGCTCTGGTTGGCACTGCCTGAGTCTCATTCTCCTCTCAGCTGCTGTTCTTGGGCTCTTTGTGAAGCATTCAAACTGCCCCATTGTCAAGGTCAGCAACCAGGCTCTCAGGTACATTCTGCTCATCTCCCTCACCTTGTTTCCTCTGTATCTTGCTCTTTATTGGCTGTCCCAACACAGCCACCTGCATTCTGCAGCTGACCACATTTGCAGCTGTCTTCACTGTGGCTGTTTCTACTGTCTTAGCCAAAACACTTACCATGGTACTGGTCTTTAAGGTCAATGCTCCACAGAGAAGGATGAAGCAGTTTCAGGTATCAGGGGCACCTAACTACATCACCCCCATCTGCTCTCTTATCCAAGTCACTTTTTGTGGATTCTTGATGGGGACAAACCAACCCTACATTGACACAGATGCACACTCTGAACATGGCCACATCATCATCATGTGCACTGCGTCCCTCACTGCCTTCTACTGTGTCCTGGGATAGCTGTGCTCCCTGACCCTACTCAGCTTTCCTAGCCAGGAACCTGCCTGTCACATTCAATGAAGCCAAGTTCCCAATGTTCAGCATGCCGGTGTTCTGCAGTGTACCTTCCTCCCCGTGTCCACAGCAGCAAGGGAAGGCTACAGTGGCCATGGAATCTTTCTGCATCTTGGCCTTCAGTGCAGAGCTGTTGAGCTACATCTTTGCCTCCAAAAGCTACATTATGCTATTAAGGTCAGAGAGAATTTCTCTTAGTGAGATCAGGGACAAAAGACATTCTGTGACAAAAGAGCCTACTTATCATCAAATATACTTTTTACTAATATATCCAGTGGACTTGAAGTCAAAACAAAATTTTGTGTGAAGTCAGATACCGTATTCTATATGTAGTACTTATATCCTTATTAATTTATTAAACTTCTTTTTTTAGTAACGTAATTGTCACTAGAAACTATAGTTCTCATCTCTTTCAGTTGAACTTTATTCTGGATTTTCTGTTTCTTATTCAAATCAGAATTCATTCTCTTGTCTGTATGGTTATAATATGCAGATTATTCCTGTCTTCCTTTTGGTTTTCACAATATTTTTTCTCATTTTAAAAAGATAATAAATTCCTTCCAGTATGTCACTGTGTTTTTTAATTCTTTAATGTATTTCATTGCTCTTTTTCTCTTGAAGGATTACCCTGTATAATTGGTAGTTGTATGCATATTTCTTTTCTTGTCTTCCCCTTTTGTAATTAGTTACATTAATTTTAAATATTCTTTCTCACACAGATTTTTTTTCTCAAATAGCTTTTGGTATTCTAGAATTGTTTAGTCACATGTGAGAATAGATAAAGATTATATGATGATGGTGTATTTAATTTATAGAATACTTTATGGAAGAACTTGTAGATATGCAGTAGAGTTTTTTCATACTAGATTTTTATTTCCTTTCATCCTTATTGATAATCTCTTATTAACAGGTATACATGTGAATAATGTACATGAGCATTATACTATAAATTATTTATATAATACTTTTACTTCTCATGTTTATATTGAAGTATTTTTAAGGATTTTTCGGTAGTAATGTCTTAGCAACCATTTTCCCTGCCATATTTCATTTACTATATATGGGCCTATGGATTCATGTTAATGCATATATATGAGTTTTTTCTGGGTATGGTGGTGCACACATGTGAACCCAGCACTTTAGGATAATGAAGTTGGAGACTGGAAATTTGAGCTCAACCTGGTATTCTTTCAGAATTAATAAGCATCTGTCTGAAAATGAACATTAAATAAGTTGATAGATGTAG
>PVJX010007125.1:0-72954 GCA_004027295.1 Dolichotis patagonum | reverse complement strand
GGGAATAATAAACAGAGCAAAGAAACAACCTACAGAATAGGAAAAAGATCTTTGCCAGCTACTTTCCACATAAAGGACTAGTATTTAGAATATATAAAGAACATGAAAAATTAGATGTCACAAAAATGACCCAATTAAAAAAATGGGTTCACCTCACCCACGCCCTTCACCACATGGGTTGTGAAAATGGACAAGTGTGCTGTTGTCTTGACTGCTGGGCAAGACAAGGGGGCCAGTGCAGAAGAGTCCCAGTCGAGCTGGGCTCTGCTCTCCCTGTTCCTGGGCAGCTTGTGGTAGGCAGTGGTTGGCAGGGTGGTAACTCAGCTCAAGGTTTTAACCCACCTTTCCTTCTGTGTCCAGCAGGAGGAGCTTACACACTTGTTCAGCTGTACTCTGGCCCCAGGAAGGCTGGGCCTTGGGAAAGTGGCACTGGAACCTGCCAGGAGGGAGGCTGTTTTCTTCTTTGTGGGGATCCAAGAAAGACCAGCAGGTGGCGAGAGATCCTGGGTGAACATGGTTCTGGTAAAAAGTAACTTCTGTAATCGTTCTGGAGTCACAAAACCCTTGCTCACACCTGCTTCTGGGTGTCAGGATGGTTCAGATAGTTTTCCTGTGGGGAGCTCACAGTCCCCAAGGACTGAATGAGCTGGAGCTTATGAGCCGTGGAGGAAGCCTGAGCTCAGCCACAATTATCCTGGATGGCAAAGCTCACAGCAGGGAGCTGGGTCTAACCCTGGCTCAGCTGACCCCGGTGTGCATGGTCTTTCTAGTAAGCCATGGAGCTCCCTGGTGAAGACCCAATACAGGTGCAGGGGTAGAGCAGAGGTGACAGGGTTTTTCTCACAGTGGAAGAGGAAGGGAGCCCAGACATCAGCTCAGGATCAGCTCAGGAGATGACATAACAAGGGCCCCTTCACAGAGGGCTCCGGCCCTTTGTGCCTGTAGCACTGTAATCTCACGAATGTGTGACCAGCAGGTGTTCAGGTACATGCCAATCATGATGAGTTGGAGTTGCAAATCAGGGGCTTTTGTGAAATCACAGCCCACGGGATCACACCTGCATGTGCACACACATGCACAAGGCACACCCAGCACACACAACTGGAACCTCATTGTGCTTGATGCCCTCTGGCTTTTTCTGGTATTTTTCACTTATGTAAACCCTGGTGGCCACCCTCTGATTTGCTGGGAGCCAGCACAGGGTCTGGAGGAGTGGAGACTGAAGGGGCACAGCAGCCCCCTTCTCAGGGGATGAGTTCCCCAAAAACCACATGATGTCAACTCCACCCCACATTGAACTCTAGATAACACTGGACTTCCTTAGAGACACATGCCTGTGATAGCATTGGGCTTGCAAATTAGGCACAATGACACAGAATAGAACAATTATAACAGGATTCTACAATAAAGTTGCTTAACACTTATAAAGTGTTCATTTCTGGACTTGGCCATTTAATATTTTCACAATTTAATATTTTCACCACAATTGACTGTGGGTAGCTGGAACTACAGGAAGCAAAATGAGGGGCATGAATGGCATTTAGAGCCAGACCCTAAAGATCTTAAGGTGCTGGGGTGACCAGGTTGGCCCCATTTCTGTCCTGGCCTCCCTACCTCTCCCTGAAGGCTTAGGCAGCAAATGCCTGTCCTGCAGGCTGGCACTTTCCTTAGTGTCCCATCTCTCTATTCATCCTCTTCAGCCACCTGTAGGTGTTCCTCTTCCCTGTGGGTTCTGCACTAAAAATGCAAGATGTGTGAAATGGATGTTCATTTGGAAACATAACAGATGGTGGTAGCCATGGTCACACCACCCTCCTCTTCAGTAGACCCCACAGTAACTCCTCCTCTCCAACTGAGACTCTTCCCTCTGCCTCACAACTAACCTCCCGCTCCCCTTGTCTCTTCCCTGTAATTCTGCCCTGACAATTGAAAATGACATCATCAAGACACAGCTCACTCGCAGGAAGTACCAGGACCGCTCAGCCTCCTTGAGTGTAATCTGGGTCTCTGCTGTCTAGTACTTGCATGGGGGCCACCTTGTGTTGGCGGTGCTCCTAGGCGGGCAGGGGGCAGCAGCACAAGTCCTACAACAGGCAACCTCTGATCCTCCTCTGTACAGCCTTTCAGCCCATCTCCCACTGCTGGCAGGCCCTGGGGTGGTGCAGGAGCTGGAGCAGGAGGCTCTAGGACTAGGCTGTCCTGGGAGTCCCAAGGCTGGAATGCAGGATGTGCCAGGAGTAGCAGGGCTAGCATGGCAGGATGTGCCAGGAATAGCAGGCGAGGATGGAAGGATGTGCTGGGAGTGGCAGGGCTGGATAACAGGATGTGCCAGGAGTAGTATGGCTATGATGGCAGGATGTGCTGGGAGCACCAGAGCTAGGATGGCAGGACATGCTACAGATAGGAATGGACCTCAGGGAATCTCTGCCACCATGATGTCCTGAAGGCTTCACTCCCCAGAGAAGGGACCAGTGCAGGTAGAGGGCAGGCTCAGCAGGCCTTCTACTCGGAAATGGAGATGAGGGGGCAGGATCTGTGGAGATGGTGACGGTTCAGCATCTGCATCTTCAGCTGGCTACAGAAGCTTCACCAGGAATCTGAAGCCAGGCTCCTGGCATGTGTGGTCCTGTGGCAGCAGGAAGATCACTAAATGGTGATTAAATTTCATTGGCCTCACCAAGTCAATGACCTTCGGTCATGATGCTCGGGACTGTGGGCTTTGTGGGCTTGAGGTGCAGCTTAGGGAGACAACTAGGGGAAGGCGCACGCCAGAGCCACGGGTGCTGCGAACACTCTGGGATGGGTCCTCACTTTTTTGCTCATGCACTAGAAAAAGATTTGAGCACTCTAAAGCTAAAACAGTGTGTAGTTGATATTCTAGTTTGCAGTTCAACTTAGGAACTATATAACCATAACACTGTACAAACCCCTTAACATTCTAGTTAAGAAGGTATATAAAGTCTAAAGAAAAAAGGTGCAGATTTCCTTACAAACAGTTCAATATTGTGGTATATTCTTATGCAGCTGTCCAGGGACTGGATCTACACTATGTGTGATCTTCAGTCTTGCCAATAAACAACAGCTTTGTTCCTACCTGGGAAAAGCAGGCTTTTGTAGGATCTGGGTACCTAATATTGGACCAATGGCAAACCTATATAAGAGGCAGTTAGAAGCCTGAGTCTGTGCCACTAGAGTGAACAAAAGTGACTGACACTGCTTTCAGGAAAATAAAGAATGCCTGTACTCAGATTCCAGCACTGGGAACACCTGACTTTAAAAAAAGAAACCTCTTCTTTCTCTCTGAACCAGAAGAGAGAGGAATTGCTTCGGGGACTTGATCCAAAGGCTGTGACCATTGGCAAAGAAATTAGATGGGATGACTTGCTGGATAGCCGCCCTGCCTAAGAGCAATAGCACCTACAATTGTACTCACAGAAAAAGCTAAGTTAACCTTGGGACACAGTGGTGACTCCCCATCTGGTCAGAGCTATTCTGGAGACAAAAGGTTACTTGTGGTTAACAGGGGAAGGGTTTACTGATATCTGTATGTGCTCTAAAATACTAGTTGTACTAGTGTTAACCCTGCTTCATTGATGCCTATAGACCACAAGGTTAGGTACTGCTGTGAACAAGTAATCTCTGAGACAAGCAGCCCAGGACATCAGTGACCTGTCCCATCAACATCCCGAGGAGGCGTGCTGCACGGATGGAAGTAGCTCTGTTTAAGAATGACATCAAATGCAGGTTATGGAGTTACCAGCTCAAAATAGGTCACTGCAGCTAAAGCTCTTCCCTAGGAACTTCTGTGCAAAAGGAAGAGCTAGTACCATTTACTTGGGCAGTGAAATTAGGAAAAGAGTCTGTATAGACTCCAGGTACGCCTTTATGGTACTACAGGCCCATGCATCAGCCTGGAGAGAAAGAGGCTAATGGACAAAGAATCATCTATCAAACACACATAGGAAACCCTACAACTCCCAGAAGCAGTCCCTCTTCCTAGACAGGTTGCAGTGATACACTGAAAAGGACATCAGAGGGATATGTCTGAAGATCTCCCAAGGAAATGAAAAAGTTGTTAGGGAGACAAATAGGGCAGCCCTATAACCCCTTAAGACATTAGCCTTATTCCTGGTTCCTAAAGAGCCATTATCTATACTCCCCAAGAGGACCAGAGAGTCTGCTACCATGGAGGGGAGCGGCAGACCAGAGAACTGCACTGGCTCCTGGTGAGTACAGGGAACTCAGTCCTCCCACTGGAGCAGGTGATTGGCTGGGCAACATTTTGGAGTTGGGCAGGATAAGCCTGGAATCAGAACTGCAGCTGGCTTCATTCAGCCACTCTTAGTGCAGAGCAGATTGATTAGAATTGTTTGGACTGAGTCCTGCCCCTGTGCTCCAATAGCTAAGACCAAGATTTCCCTGAAGCTATCCCTAATAGGCCCTGATCATGTGGTACATACTAACATAGTGAAGACTCCCAGTGGTTGACCATCTCAGAAGGGAGGGATCAACTTGCCCCATGCCTGCTTGTACTCTAGTGGTCACCAGCAGATGGGGGAGGGCAGCAATTCCTAGCCAGCACCCTTCAGAGAAAATATAACCAATACAGGAAGTGCCAGGGACTCCCACTATCCACTTGTCTGGAAGAAACCAGAAACATGACAAGAGGAAGAAACAAAAAGAAGTCTCCAACCTCCAACCCAAGCAGTACTGGCCCAGGACAGGTAAGAGATGGGGGTTACACATCTGCAGTTTCTGAAGAAACATTATCTGACATAAAGAAATATCTTCATGAAATTATAAAATAAATTAAAACAGAAATACTAATACAAGTAAAAGAAGATATAAGAAAAGTAATAAATGCTAAGCACCTCTCAAGAAGACACAGATGGAACAATGGAAGAGCATAGAAAAAGGAGGGAAACCTCCTTATATATTTTACATTCTATGAAGAATATAAAAAAATCTAGAACATGAAACAGATTCAAAGAGATTAGCAGGAAATTAAAAACCCCATTGAAAGCTGGCAAAACTGCTTTAAAGAAACTAAAGATAGACTATCAAATCTTGAAGACAGGTTTGCAACTTGTGATTGTGAAAGGAAAGATCTCCTAAAAATAATAAGGAGCCAGGAAGTAACAATACAAAGGCCAGAAGATGACAAGAGGATCTATAACTTAAGAATAAAAAATGTGAGTGAAGAAGCAATGGTAAACACAAATGAAATACAAAGGCTATTTACAGAAATAATTAAAGAAAACTTCCCAAGCATAGGAAAAGGAAATGATATCCAGATATAAGAGGCATACAGAACTCCAGCCAGCTATAACCAAAATAGATCAATACCCAGACATACAATAAATCTCAGAAATTCAACACAAGAACACAATATTAAAGCTGTCAAGAGAAAAGAAACAGATCATCTATAAAGGAAAACCCATTAGAGTCACGACAGACTTCCTGACACAAAGCATCAAATCAAGAAGAGCTTGGAGTGAAGTATTCCAAGCCCTGAAGGAAAATAACCTCCAACCCAGATTGACGGCTGCAAAACTATCTTTCAAAATTAATGTAGAAACAAGATGCTTCCATGACAAAGAGGAACTGGGGAAGTTCATGATCACCAATTCAACCCTACAAAAAATACTAAAGGACATTCTAAAGAGAGAGAAAAAGGACCATGGCTTCAGGAACAGCAGCAGAGAGGGCTCATTAAATGGGGCAGAGAGTGGAATGAAGAAGAAAAGAAGACAAATAAAGACAGAAAAATAGCATGGCAGAGATAAGGCAGAGAATATTGGCCATAATCACTAAAATGGATGGCTTTGATACACTAATAAAAAGACACAGGCAGAGTGGTTCAGGAGATAGGGTCCATCAAGATGCTCTTATAAGAAATATAATTAACCTGCAGGAGGGTTCATGGACTGAAAAGTCAAAGATGAGAAAATAATGCTCTATGTGACAAGAACCAGAAAAAAGTGGAGGTAGCTCGCTCTTAAGCTGCAAATTGGTTGGAAAGACTTAACACTTTAATACAATGGAGACAGCTATAAGTAAGGAAAACCCTGAGGCTCTTGTAGGTAAATAGATGCAACTTTAGATCAAGCTCAGGGGTAAAAATGTTCAGAACCACTTAGGTAAATAGTGGGTTGCTCCCTTAATCTAAAAACTAAAGGAGTTAGTGGGATACAAAATGTACAATGTACCCCGTGAAAGTGAAAGGGGAGGGATTGTCTAAAAAGGGATGGCAGAGGACATTGTTAATCTTGTATCATGATTTGAAACCCATGTTGTTTTAATTGCTCTGTTTAGTTTGGTTATATTCTGTTCCAGTTTGTCTACTTGTACTAGATTTGAAGGCATGCACAGCTATCTCAAAGATAGCAAGATATACTACAGTAACTATTTTTAGTTTCCTATTAACTTAATCTGAAGCCCTATATTGTTTTCACTGTCTTGTTTTGACTGATTTCACTTGAATCTGTTTTGTTTATTGCTGTCTTGTTTTGACCGATTTTATTTGAATTTGTTATGCTTGATGGTATCAAGTCTGAGAGCATAGGCAACTACTCTGAAGACAATAAGATTCACTGTGATACCCATTCTGGTTTGACTATTACCCTCTTTTGAAGTCCTACAATGTCTCCAATTTTTTTTATTGATTCTGTTCTGTACTGCTTTGTTTAATTTTATTGTGCCTGATAATGTGGGCAATTCTATTGAAGATAACAAGAGACATCATGGTAACCATCGTAAATCACCTTGCATTTTGGGTTTAAGTCATGTGCTATGTCCATCCTTTTGTTTTGACTGACCCATTTTGTTTTCTCTCATTTAATTTTATTCTCTTCAAAATAAAAATAAAAAAATGTAATCACTGAGATTGAAAACTCTAAAGGCTCTTTATAAGCAGAGCTAAACCAATACTCACATAAATAGAAAGCCATGTTACAGTTATATAATGTACAGAGTGGTAAAAAACAGAAAATACCAAGTGCAGTTGAGACACAGAGGTGAGATAAATAATCCCAATATATACCTATCCAGATTTCCAAAGGTAGACAGTAAATGGGATGATAAAGAGAAAACATAAAAAATGAAGTGGCCAAAACTTTCCCTAGTGAGGAAGGAAATGAACCTTACTTGTCAGTGCATGTCAAGTACCAAACGTAATAAACAGAAATGAAACTCACATAGAATGTAATGAAAACTCAGCAAACCAATGATGAAGAATTCATCTCAAATACACACAGCAAGCTAGGCAAGTTTCTTATAAAGGAAAGGCAATTCAATAAACCACGGAGTTTTCAAAAATGAAGTAAAGGCAGACAACTGCAAACAGCAATCTTCAAAGGATAAGAGCAAACAACTCTCACCCTATTTATATATTTTGTTTTTATTTAACTAACATTTATATGACACTCATCTCAAAACGTATTTCAAAAATTAAGTAATTTAACTGCCATAATTTAATACTCAAAATAATTGCATAACACAGGAATAATGTTTTCATTTTACAGGTGAGAAACCTTAAGAGTACTGGAATAAAAGTACTATTCTCAAAGTCTCATGACTAGAAAAAAACTTAAAATTTGGAGTTTTATTTTAGCAAAATTACCTCTTAAGAATAATGAAAAGCACATTTCTTTTATAAATGTGCAGTGATCATAAAAATTTCTCATTGGGATGTTTTATAAAAAAAAATAATCAAAAAAGTAAAAAACTAAATCCAAAAAGGAGGAATGTCAAACAGAGAAATTGGTAACTATGCAAACTTTAATGATAAAAAACCAAAATAAACATGAAGACTAATTTAGCAATCATACAAACAACAAAGAATTAAATATTGGACACAATCACTGTTTATTCTGGTGTGATGTTACAGATAAAAGGAATAATTTTTCAAATAAATATAACATTTCCAAATGTTTATGCACCTAATACATAATATAGAAATATGTAAAAGCAATGTCTGATATAGAAAAATGTAAGAGCTGGGGATATAGCTCACGGGCACATCACCTGCCTGGCAAGCATAAAGGCCTGAGTTGGAGTCCCAGTACCCTCCCTACAAATCTAGTAATTGGAAACAACTAATGGGTCTAGGAATGAAAAATAACAGGGAACATTAAATTTTTGAAAACTGAATACTTACAAAAATATTATATATCAAAATACATATGAATCTTAGGTGGAAATTATATAGCACTACATGCTATATTAGAAAGCATTAAAAATTTGAAAAATAATGAATTAACCACCCAACTCAAAAAGTTAGGAAAAAATCAATAAATAAAATGTGATCAGTGTACAACTGCCAATGTAGTAACTGACTACAAGAAGTTTCAATGACTACATAGCCATTAAATAAAAGGGTAACAGATGATTAAATTGACATAGAACAACTTAGAGTCTACACATTACTTACTGTGACAATCTTACTCCCCTGATCCATGTTAACAATGCTCTTAAAATTTGCCCACTTTTGATACGGTGCAGTAAAAAATTGACAGCATTAGTCTGAAGTTATTTTTGCAGGTATTTTACTTTTTCATTCAAATTAATATAGTTAAACATTTACATATAAACTTCCAAATTACAGAAGATTTTCAAGAAAAAGAAAAAGAAGAAAAACTCCAAAATCTAGAGTATTACACAACCCCAACTGGAAAATAATCATGCTTGTTTGTAAAATTGAATATACTGAAGGAAAATTGAGCCAGTCTCTTCAACATATTAATGTTAAGGGGGAAAAAAAACTAAAAGAGAGAGGAATGTTCCACATTTATATATTCTGTAGAGGAATGTCATATACTGTCAGTTATTGAATCATGGCCTGAAACTAACTTTAAAAAGCACATGGAATTCAGTGGAGAAAAGGTTGAAGAGAGATATTATTTTAGGAAACTA
The DNA here is from genome assembly GCA_004027295.1 of Dolichotis patagonum. NCBI lineage: Eukaryota > Metazoa > Chordata > Mammalia > Rodentia > Caviidae > Dolichotis > Dolichotis patagonum. Next base: position 64,041 of record PVJX010007125.1, on the reverse strand, counting down.
TTATTAATTTTGCTACATGTAATTCATCCATACCCCTGCATCTAGGGACACAATTCATAATAACTAAATCTGATGGTGGCTGTTGAAGTCAGGGGTTGTGAGGAGAACAATTAGAATCAGAAGATGGGGTTTATAATATTATTTTATGATGGAAAATGCAGGAACTCTATCCACAACACTAAAGACACAGTGTTGTGCCAAGGGCCTGAATCCCATAGCAATGTCCCACATGAGTCCAGATGAAGACCCAGAGCTCATGACAATGCCTCCCATGAGTCCAACTGGAGGTTTAGGGCCCACAAGAAGGACTCACACCAGTCTCTTATGAATCTGTGCTGGGAAGGCCCAAAGGTCAGCAGTGGAAGCCAGAAAGTCTATGCCAGCAGGGTGAAGGAGCTGTGCTGGTAGGTTGAGGTTTATGTACAGTGGGATAAAAGGAATTCTAAATAGAATAAAAATGAAGAAAGTTATGGATATAGTATGGGCAGTTAAAGAAATTACCTTGAAATATAGGAAAGGGTGCTAAAATCCCAAATAAAGTATAAATAAGCCCCTCTTATTTGTAACATGGATGGCTTTAAATTAAAGGTTAATTTATTTTAATTAGCTAATGCATCCTTCCACATAAAACTGTGTGCCTTTGCAATTTGGGAACTACATATTTTGAACTATACTAATATACAAGTGCCTAAAATTCACGATCTAAAAAGTCAGAAAACGTTAATCTTGTACAAAATTGCCACAAAATGCCTTCTTAAAATAAGAAAATATCCTCTCTTTTTAATATTTTCCATATGCCAGGAAGTATACTGAATTCTTTGCATAGGTTAATTTTTCCATTTATTCCATATAATATACGAGATACGTTATCCCTATTTTAGAAAGTGAAAAGCTAAAATGGAATCTAGGTATTCTGTTAGTAAGTGCAAAAGCTAAGGTCTGCTTGGGTGCCTAACAACTATCCTGCATACCAAGGTAATGTGGTTTACAAGGAACACACAAATATCTCCACTTTCCAGAAAAATGAAACAAAAAACAAAAGTTTAAAATGCCAGGTTTTAATCTGTTTTTCATAAACAGAAAATTTCATACAAATTAAACTGAAAACTAGTCAATGAATGAAACAAGAACTTTAAGTACATGAGTTTCCCCCAAATTAAGGAGGAAAATAATGACCAATTTGCAAACGGGTTGCTTTGAGTGTGTTAATCTACAAATATTTTTTATTTTTGTGTAACAACTGCCAGAGCCATTTCTAGCGCACGAATCACCTTTATTTCTCAGGTGTCTGCAAGTACCAGATAAGTACCTCTACTTTATATGACTTTTTCAGGCAGAGGCCTACTTCAGAGCAGCTCGCTACACAGGTAAAAATAAATACTGCACGTGACCCTGCCAGTGCCTTACAGTTTTGCATCATTAACATAAATGTTAAGGAATGGGCACAGGTTCAATGCCTTAGAGCTTTAAACTCAGAGCCTCCAGCTGAAGGCTGAGAGTGGGACAGGGGCAGGTATTTCAGAGAGAAATACTACATCTTATAGCTTACCCTCCCGGAAAAAACAAAACAAAACAAGCAAAACAACACAAAACAACTGCTCAATTTAAAAGATCCAGATAATTCCAAGGTTAGCAGCCTCTTTAGTGCTCTTTCATAACTCGTTCACTCTTACTTCCGCTTCCGGGGAGGAACTTCCGGGCCCTACCGGGCGTGGGGCGAAGCTAGAGAGGAGCCGGAAATTGCCCTACTTCCGGCAGGGGAAACTTATCTGCAGCCTTGACCGGTTTGACAGACGCGGTTCCTGCCTTTGCGCTCCCACCTTTTACCTTGCCCCTCTCTAACCTTGAAACTCATTTGCTGCCGCCGTCCCGCAGCTTCTGTCTCCGAACTTGCCCCTTCCCTATGTTCCGGGGCAAGAGTCCTGACAGCAAAGACCCGCCCGCCGGTTCCCCATCATGTCCGAAGTGACTAAAGAGCTGATGGAGCTGGTGTGGGGCACCAAGAGCAGCCCCGGGCTCTCGGATACCATCTTCTGCCGCTGGACCCAAGGTACCTAGCTGAGCTGTCACCTGCCTTGCAAGAGTCTGGCTGTGGTGCCTGTCGCTGCACACCCTCGCGTGCCGGGTATTCTGGCCCGGTCCCCGTGCACAGCGCTGGAACTGGATTTTCTAGAAGCGCTCTGTCTGCTTCGGGGTGGGGGTGGGGCGGAGGTAGGGGTGGCCTGGCAGGAGCCTGGTCACAGCCACCCACCGCTATCTCCGTGCCACCTTGCAGCTGGGGACTAGGGGCGGGGGTCGATCCCACAGATGGCCTGCAGCTGACAATGAAGGTGTGTCCCCTGCTCCTGGGCAGTTTCCAAGCCTGTATTGCTGCTGTGGCCGCCCGGACTTTTACCCCCCTAGCCCTTTTATGTGTTCAAGGTTTCGTCTGTTTTTACGTGGGAATGGAGTCCACAGGAAGGTCAAGGTGGCCCAGCCAGAAAGCAGTTTTGTGTGTTTGTCTCGTAGTTATGTGGTTCAGGGCGGCAGCTTGAGTGCAGACAGAAGGTTAGTTGCTACAAAGTATTCTCTTGGCCTCAAGCTCCCTGGTTTTGAGATACTATGTTAGTGTCCGATAGTATCTGGTACTATTTAAGGGAAATAACAGCACAGTACTTCTTGTGCCTATGTAGTGTTACCCAGACAGGATATAAAAGATTTATTGATAAAAATAGGAAAGTAAAATAATCATTTATCGAATTTATTCACTGTTCCAGGCTCCATGCTAGGCATTTTGTACTAGTAATTATCCCAAGTTTTTAAGTTTCTATAGTAAAATGTAACTAACATTTTCTCAAGGTAATTTAAGAAAAATATGGTAAAGATAAGAGCATACCTTTGGAGTCAGAAAGATCACTAATGTATGTATGTAAAGCACTAATATTTATAGGACTCCTGTTTGCAAGAAATTGAGGTGATTGTTTCGGGTAATAGAAATCTCTACTTCAAAATGTGTTAACTTTGTAACAGAAACTCAGGATTTAGGTAATCTCGTCTCTTGTAGCTATGTCAACTTCAAGAGCCACTAAAATTAGAATAATGATTTATTAGTATTAGTTGGACTATTTAGCACATTACTCTTGTCTTCCTAATGAGAAAAATGAGTTCTAGAGGTTAAATGACTGGGCCAAAGATGCACAAATTTATTGAACTAGAAATGTATTCCAAGTCTGTCACTTCCAAGTCCAGCTCTATTTTCATTATTTTGCTTTGAATTTCCAAACTCCACTTTTTTTAGTTTGGGTCTTTTCACACATTTTGTCAAATAACTAATATTTTCTAAACTCTTAGACACCTGCATTTGCAGATTGTATTTTAAAAGTTACCTCTTTGATTTATTTATTCACTATTAGTGAACAGTTCTAAATACACAAACTCTAAAAGATTAAGAAATGTTTGATTTTTATTGCAATCAGTTAAGATTCATTATAACAATATAGCATAAGTTAATATCATTTTCATTTATATCATGATGCAAATTCAAGGAAAACTTTTAGGCAATTCTAGTAGTAAGAGCACAATTTTTTTGTGTTAGGTATCCACTTGGGTTCTAGGTTCATATTATTTAATTTTTTAAAACCTCAGTTGCCTTCTGTGTACAATAGTAGTATTGCCAACATTATAAGGTTGTTATGAAGATTAAAGGCCACATAAATACATTTAGCTGCTTAGTGCAATAGTAAATGCTTGGCAAATGATAGTTATTGCTATACTAATTAAAAAAAATTTAACTGTGGGCAAGTCAAAGATCATGTGCCCTACCCTGACAATTACAAGATATGATTATTTGATGGATAATCATTATTCTGAAAAAAACTTTATCATGACATATTAGAATGCTTTTCCTACCGCCCTTTAGTCATGTGAAAGTTTCTTAATAAGATTAAATGTTAGTTGAACAAATACCATTTCAAAATAAAGGATCCCCCCCAACCTCCACCCTGACAGTGTAGATAGTTATATTGTAGATGTATAATTCTTCCTGATCTTACACTGGTCAATATTTTAAGGCAAAAAATTTTTTTAAAAAATTATCACCTCTGATTCAGAAGGAAATGCTGTTAATTGATATCAGTAGGTTGACTGTTGTATTCATTCCTTTATCCTTAGAGGGCATTGAAAAATATTGCTGTGGCAGTCGCTTGCAATTGTGCGAACAAGCACAAGACATTGCTTTGCTGAATTAGTCATGTGACATCAACCCTAGCTTTAGTTTGTAATCAATAGCTGCTTGAATTCACAACTGCAGTTTTGGAGGCAAGATAGAGGTGTGCAGATCTTTTGTTCTGTATAATAAATTACATTCATTGGTTACGTTAAATTATTTTGATATATTTGTTTAAATAAGCTGCAAGAGTGGCACATAGTAATTGTTTTAAAATTGATTTGACATTTTAGAGAATTCTGCAAATCTTTGTGTTTAAAAAATGGGTGGGTTTTTTGCTTGGTGTTTTGTTTTTGCCAGATTTCATTTATTTTATAATTTTTTTTTTTTTGACACAAGGTCTCACTGTGTACTTTAGGGTGCCTCTCAGCTCCAGGTAATCTTCCTGTGTCAGCCTATCCAGTACTGGGATTACAGACATGTGCAACCATGTCTGACTTGCTAGTTTTTATTTTTAAGATGATAAACCACTTAATTTAAGGGCTTGAAGTTGCCTTTTTCTCCGCCAGCTAATCCAGTGGTCAGCAAGCAGTGGCGGGAGAATCACTGCATGTTAGATGCCAGTCTGGGCTACATATTGAGTTCAAGGCCAACCTCAACCTCTTTATAGTCAGACTGTCTTTCCAAAAAACAAAATGAATAATAAAATTTAACTTGTAACTTTATTGTCTCCTCCATGTGTCTTCTTGCTCAGTTGCCTTAGAAGTTTTTAAAGGCAAACATGTGTTTTTTCACTTTCTTAATGTGTTAGCACCACTTATTTTCCAGCGATAGCAAAACTACCACATGCAGTAGACTGTTTATCATCATTGGGAGTTCCACAAGATTCATCAGCGCTGAACTATGTCAAGGTTTAAGCGCACAGTTGAAATTTGATTAAGTGGGAGGGAAGACAATAAACAGTACCATTACACGTGAAACATAGATGATACTGAGAAGGTGAAGGGATAGGGGATTCTGGGGTAGAGTCACCTGCCTGCATGGGTCTACTTTGGTGATGAGATTTGAGCAGACACTTGGGAGTGACTGATCCTGCAGGCACCTGAACAAGGAAGGTTAGACTGGAGACTGGAGGGAAGGGAAGAGTAACAAAAGATGTGAACCAAGTCATGTTAGGCTTCTAGACCATTCCAAGGATTTCTGCTTTTACTCTGAATGAAGTGGGAAGCCTTGGAAAGGTTTGGAGCAAGACCTGTCAAGCTTTTAAAGAACCGATTTGGTTGCTCTGTTTCAGGATAAGCTGTAGTAGACTAAATGTGGCAGTAAAATCAAATGAGAGACCATTGCAGTCATTCAGGAGAAATGATGATGGTTTGCATGAGAACAGTAGTAGCACGGTGGCAAAAAATGATCAGATTAACCAGGTATCTGCAGAAACAAAATAAGAATCATCTAGTTCTAACAGATGTAGTGTCAGTCTTATAAATGAAAACATTTAATTCACTGAAACTCATTCTTTTCAGGAATGATTGTATAGCTCTATTGTGTAGCTGCTATTTGCAGACTTTTCTTTCTTAACGCTCCTCTATCTGGTTGCAGCAAAAACAGGCCCAGACAGTATGAGGATGGCCTTTCCAAAAGTTTACGTATAAAAACCTGTGAAAGTTGTAGTTTGCCAACTCCCTAATCTAGATTATAAATCTCATAAACCATTTTTCCATTTCATGCTTTGGGTTATTTTCCCGTTGCACCTAAAGATTAACTAGAAGGAAAAAAACTGAGTTTTGTTATTTAGGTTTGGTTTTCTTGTGTTTGGTAGAGGACAGCGTGGTAGTTCAAGAGGAGTAAGGACAAGGCTGTGCTGATTGAAATGGTTTTAGGTTTTTATTATAAATGCCATTCTTAATTATATGATGTGAAAAATGAGATTACTTAATAGTGATGTAAAAGTGAAGGATCAATTCAGAATATAAGTATAAAATGTGGGTTTTTTTTTTTTGTTTGTTTGTTTGTTTTGGTACCAGGGATCAAACTCACAACCTTGTGCTTGCCAGGCAGGCACTTATGCCACTGAGCTAAATCTCCAGCCCTAAAGTGTATTTATGAGTTAATTCAGTTGGGTTAAAGTTTTGAAAGTATATTTGGGCACTTATTGTGATGTGATTTAGCATTATATCAAAGATGATATACACTATCATTAATTTTTCTTTCAAAGTGAGGATAGTAATGCAGATCACATCCCTTCAGAGATTTTGTTGTTAGAAGCCTTGTCTTTCAAATGTACTTTTTCTTTTCTTCAACATAAAGTCGTAATTTTCCTGACAACCAGCTTTATAAAATTCAGATTGTAAGCATACATAACAAAGTTAATTCCATGGTACTTGTAATACACAAGATTTTTATTCAAAGATTTAAAAATAGGTATTATAAAGCATGTGTATTATGCTTAACAGTTTTGAAAATCTTATTTAATCTTTACAACAACTCTCAAAGATGTCAAAGAACAAGTGTAGTTATCCTCACTTTAGTAGTTAAGGAAAATACAGCCCAGTTCAATTGTGTGAGTCAGTCAACATCATTTAAATTGCAATATGCAAACCAATCTTTGCCACGGCCTATGTTTACACAGAGTGCTATAATAGTTGTCAAACTGGTTTGAGTAATGTATATATATTTAGTGAAAGATGAAAATAAAGGAGTACAGAATTGCAAAGAAGTTTATGGCTCAGATTTAAATTAGTTATAGGTTATAAAATGAGAAACAGACTTTTCTTTGGTCTATAATACTTTGAAATATGACATAAAATTGTATGTTTAGGATCAATTGTGAGAATGGGCAATATGAAATCTAATCAGAGAAAATCAACCATTTTGTGATAAGTTAATTATTTTTAAAACTAGAAAACAATTGAAGTATGAAAATGCTTGACAACAGTAGTATTTCTGTCCTAAGAAATTTAAACTCAAGTTAATTAAAAAAAAAGTCTACTTACCATAGTCCTCTTTTAGTATAGAATACTTAATTTCCATTTGACTGACTTTATTTAATTTTATGCTCGAGTAGCCTTTGTCATAATCAATTAGCACATTCATATGTTTGTATGAGAATTAAACAAAATTTGATATAAAGCTTGTCTGCATAGACTTCTCTCCATGTGGTTCTAATGTGCAAAATATAAAAACAACCCACTGTGTTGTAGCTCTAACTATAAACTTCATCCATGGATCTTGAAAATTGCATTCCATCATTAGAATTTTTAAGGAGGGCTATAATCCATTACTAATTCACATTTGTTGCATATGCCAGAAGTTTGGCAGAGCCTAGTTTCTCCTCTGCACTCATGTACAGCACCAGGGGCCCTCATTTCCACTGAGCAAACAGAAGGCCTCTAGCCTTCACCCCTTGCTCCTAGGTAGGACTTCAGATTTTATTGTTTTAATGAGATGACAGCATCCTTAGTTGTCACTTGCCCTTATTAAATTTATTCCATCCACCTTATCTATTTCTAATCCTCGCATTTATTCTGTCTGACTCTCAGTCTACTGTGTATTGCTGGGGAAAATTGAGCCCAGCATCAATAAAGATGTAATTAAAATTGAACTGAGCCCTCAGTGGTTCGCTTAGCTCTTATCTGTCAGCTTTACTTATGCTTTTCAGGGTTAGCATCCTCATTTACTTACCCTACACATTTCCTCACACTCAGGAAGTAACATCTATTCAGTTCCTCTTTGCCTATCTACTTAGAAGCCTTTGAAAGTTACATCTTAAAGCTGACATGGGGCTCTAAGATCAATGGCTTTCAAGTCTTTTGAACACATGCCCTAATTATGCTATTAAAAATGAAGGGCTTCAATCTGAAAAAAAAATGCAAAATTAGTATGAGACCCATGACATTGCTTTGTATTTTTGCAGATCTTAGTCTAGCTGATAACTAGATATCCCATTTCCTCTCCGTTCGGTTTGTTGCAATATGTTGTTTTGATTGAAGTTTATGGAGACAGTCCAGTCTCACCCAGGTAGGTAACTGAAAAAAGCTACTGTAATAGCCCTTTCAAGTAATGGGATATTCTTCTTTGGTACCACAGTAGAACTTGACAAGTGGTAAAGTCTTTCAAGTTAGTTGCAATGTGAAATTTGAAGGCACATCATTGAATTTCTCTTACTATGTTAAGTTTAAATCCATCGGTCTAGCTTGTACTTTGAATGGATTCATCTGTACATTAATTTGTATAGCAGGCATTGGTCATTTGGAAATTTTGTCCACTGGATTATGACAGCTTTCTAAATCTAAGGTATAATACAATATCAAAAGTCACATTTGTTATTCAGAAAAGTCTTTGAGCATTGAGAAACTGTCAAACTCACAGTCATGGATACAGTTTTTCTACTTTGTTGCTTCAAAACTTGAAATTTTACCACAGACAAAAATACAGCCTGTTATTTTCTTTCCCATATCATCTTACTTAATTCATTTCTGAGACAGTGTTTGCAAGATTATTCAAATCTGAATAATTGTATTTTATTGGTAGTTCTCCAGAGTAAAATAAAAATCAAAAACTAATACTCTATTTTATAAAGCACAAAGTTTAATTTGCAACTTAAAGAGTACTCCTGTCTTTTACCAAACATTAATATAAACCAGTAATGGCAAACCCTTTAGACCTTTCTATGATAACAGCCAGCCGTGGCACTTGGACCATAGGTTCGTCACCGCTGCTATAAACCATCATGCTGTTGTATGTAGCAGAAGTGCTTCATGAGTTGTTTCTGTTTTGTCACATGCAATATTTGAAAAAAGTCATTATATTCAAGTGCAAGATTTAGTAAAGTCAGCAGTTTTTACTGTATCTGTAAGGGCTTACTTAAAGAATGTCTGGGGGGGTGATAGGGTAGTGGGCTTTTTTCTCATATTTATTGTTATTTTTCTTTTTTTATAATTCACACCCTTCAGTGTTTACAAATAATATTTCTTTGTCCATTTTCTCTTCAAGTTATCATCGTTTGTCTTTTCTGCCAAGCTTGTTAAATTGTTCATTTTTACTATTTCTCCTATTCTGAATCATCCTTCTATGTTTAAAGTTTGGCTAGTCTCTCCACTCTAAATGTCATTTTTTCTTTTCTCTCTTTTAAAAAAACTATTTCTAGTGAGATGCTTAATCCAACATTTACATCTTTACTCAAGTGTATTTATAACAATTGATTATTCTTTACTTCTGGTTTTTCCTTTGCAGAACCCTAGTTAATATATTTTCTTTTCCCTCTTTTTTATTTTTCTAATCTCTGCCATTGTCCATTGCTGACTCGGCCTCTGCTCATTTTTTTAATGTTCCCAACTTTGTTACCTTTATTGTGCATGTTCTTAACTGCCATATCTCAGATGATTCAAATTGCTATTTCTAGTCCTAATTCTTCCCCCTAAGTTCAGGACCCTTACCTCCCACTTCTAAATTGTTGCCTCTCTGTTTTTGAACTTGTACTTGGCATTCCGTGACACAAACATTGTAAAATTGCATTTGGCATTCTGTGAAAAAAACCTCAGGCATTAATCAAACAGTGGCTTTACAACACCCTAAGTGAAAACAGTGTTCAGTAAAACAGGCAAGATAAACTATAAGGCAAGGTAAATAATGAATAAGTAACAATATATGTACATGATGATGAATACTAATTGTGCTAGGAGATGATGGAAGAGATAACTTAGATAGGTTTGTCCAAAAATATCTGAGATAGGAACACCTAAAATGAGTCCTCAAGAGTACGGAAGACTCACTTATTCTTGAGGAAAAGAATAGGGGAACAAACATCTGATGTATAGAACTGCCAGCATCAAAGCCAGAAGAAAAGACCTGGGGACGTCCTAAGGACCTAAGGTCATTATAGACAATGAAAGTAGAAGTTAACTGAGGGTGAGCTGGATCGATAAATCACACAGTGTCTGTTGATCATGAAAAGGAGTTTAGCTTTATTTTAATTGCATTGAAAATCTGCTGAAATGTTGTAAGTTGTGAAAAAAATATGATTTTTATTTCCTAAATATTCTGACAACACTGATGAGTAGATGGGAGATAAGAGAGACGTGGGGAGGAACTGGATCATCTGATTCGGAACAGATTCTTGACATTGTTTTAGGTGACAGGTGATGGTGGCTTGAACTATAAGGTGAACTAGATGTGGGATATAAATGGACATGGACTTGGACAGGCTGTATTTTATAGCTTTGAACCATGATGACCTTGTCTTAGAGTGAAGCTTAGAAGACAAATTAGAACTTTTCAGAGGAAAAGGTTAGCAGGTGAAGTAAGGAACATCAGTCACAAAGGGTAAAAAACCTGAGAAAAACAGTGTTTGAAGACCTGAAAGAAACTCAGCATGCATGAAGGGAATGACAGAGTAAAGTGTTTGAGAGAACTAGAAGGCAGATCGTACAGGGCTGTGTTAGGAAATTCAGACTCTGTCCATGTCCGAAAAGTCTAATCTGGGTTATAGTTCTGATGACCTGATTATAACCAGTAACAGAAAGCCAGGAGTTAATGAACTTACAGGGAGAATATATAGAGTGAAAGCAGTGTACCTTTCAGTTGTGAAAAAAATATGATTTTTATTTCCTAAATATTCTGACGACACTGATGAGTAGATGAGAGATAAGAGAGACGTGGGGAGGAACTGGATCATCTGATTCGGAACAGATTCTTGACATTGTTTTAGGTGACAGGTGATGGTGGCTTGAACAATGCAGGGAAACACTGGCATTTAAAACCTCATCAACGATAACTGAAGAGAAAAGAAAAGGACAACTTGGAACAAAAAGAACCAAAATCCAAGAGATGTGTGATTTTTAGAAGTGGTCGTCAGCATTTCAGGTGATTTTTTTTCTGGGAGGTTAAAGGCTTCAAAGTAGCCTGAATTGGTCATTGATGGACTTGGGTAAGAATGAATTTGGTGTAGTCATGGATTGAAAAACAGTCTGTATGTTGAAGAAATAAGATAAGTTGAATTAGCGTGTACAGATGTCTAGGGGGATTTTGAGAGGACAAGAACAAGAGTGTTGGTTGAAGTTTTCGATGGAATCTTCCGAAGTATTTTTAAGACGCCTATGTTTGATACATGATTAAACGGTATTTGAAAAAAAAGTTGAAGGAAAAGAAATGAAGTTAGATGGGTTGAGATCGTCTGTAGATAGTATTGCTTGTCTCTAATCTGGAAACTTTAGAGGCAGCTTTAATTGCTTCTTCACCAAGCCATTGCCCCACATATGTGTATTAACCAAATCTTAATTTTGCCTCAGAAATACTGTTTGACAATGAGTTTTCCTCTCCCCACTAAGTAGCTTTTATTAGGTTGACAGTATCTCTGTAGGACTTTTGAAGCAATGCTCTTCCTTTTATGGTTCTTTAAAACAAAAAAATCAATGTGATCATCTGGCTACTATGGTGGAATCATAGTCTGGCCCTTGCAGATGAACCTCTTGTCATCTTCCCCTCCTCCTATTTACTCTCGCTTCTGTACTACTCTCATCTTATCTTTTAGCTACATTAAAATTTCCTCTGATTCTTCTATTCTCTCTGCTCCTACAAACGTTTTCTTTTTAATAAAGATATTTTCTTTACCTGAATTTCCTTTACCTGCTCTTGCTTCTTTGGCAAATTCCTATTCAGTACCAGGCTCACAGTTATGTGTTATGACTTGGGCAGACGAAGTCACTCCTTACTCCTTGCCACCACACTGTCTTCATCTTTCTGTTGGGGCATTAACTTATTCCTTTGTTTCAGTACTGATCTGTTTGTGTCTATGTCTTCAGCTGGACCATTAGCTCTTCCAGACCAGGAACTGTGACATCCATGCATGTATCCTGGATGATTGTTAAAATAGCTGTTGTTGGTTAACTATTTGGTGGCTGAGTGACTGAATTACAATCTTGAATGAAATTTGATAGATTTCTAGCTTGTTGACATTTAAAATGATGATTTAGGAATAAGAGCACTGAGGCCTAGGGAGGAAACATGATTTTCCCAAGGTTATGTACATAATAATTCAACTCATCTGAATTTTCAGTTGGCCTTCTGAGGATCTTCTACTAGTTGCTATCGGTCAGTACTGGTTGGGTGATATTTCATGTAACATAGAGCCAGTCTATGGGCTTTTATCATCTGCAATGCCATTTAATTTTTAATTTACAGAATGTGACTCAAAGATTGAAGTGAAAAAAGTTACTATGTGGAAAAGTCTTGTACTGCTGTTTGAATTCAGTAGACTGTCTAGTTTTCTTTACAGCAAATTAAATTATCAGAAGTCATACTTAGGTGTTAGGGGTATAGCTCAATGGCAAAGCACATGTTTAAAAGCTCTCAGTTCCGTACCCAAATGAGTGAATGAATAAATGAAATAAGTGTCCCTTTATTCTATCTACACTACTGTTCTAGGTGGTCTGTATGTGTGGAACCTGTATGCGTGTTAGTGGACCTATTTATGTGCACATACTTCTTGCATTTTGGAAAGGCAAATATTAGTGCAACAGTTAACAATCACTGTTCCTAATGACTTGTAGATTATTTTGCTGTTGTGATAAGTGATCCTTCTCAAAGCAGAGTACGTAAAAAATTCTTTTAGCTGCTACTTGAATTATATTTTTAATCTTTGCTACTTCCTTTTATTTTTAGGGTTTGTGTTTAGTGAATCAGAGGGATCTGCGTTAGAACAGTTTGAAGGTGGCCCCTGTGCTGTTATTGCACCTGTTCAGGTAACATAGACCACTTTACCAACTCATTAGAGGCACAATTCAAATGCTTCATACTTGGCTGTTGTTTTCTAATGTTTGTATTCTGTAAACTCATGAGACTCAGTCAGTTAATTTTTTTGTTATTTAAATTGCTATACATATCCAAAATTAAAATGCATTCAAAACATGCAGAGTAGTAGCCTTGTGAACTATTTTTTCAAAGATTTCCTGACTTAAGAAAATTAGAAATTACTGGTCTTGTCCTCTTTTCTCAAACAAAGATCCTATTGAGTAATAACATTTTATGTGCTGGATAGGTACAATTATATTAATTATACTGTTGTCACTTGTCCTTTCTATAAAAAAGATTTTCCTAAAAAGATGAAGATGAATTAATGTTTTTGTGGTGTAAAAGTTGACAGTAAGTTTTTTTTTTAAGTTGACAGTAAGTTAAATATTTGCAAATATTTAACATAAGCTGACATTATGTAGTGTTTAAATTGTAGCCTTGGGCTTTATACATAGAATTAGTTACCAACCAATTTCAAACAGAATTTCAAAACTAAAATTTTTGTTGCACAAAAGATGAGGTTTACTTAAATGTTTGATTTTGAATCTTGATGTTTTAAATTCTAGACTGATAATGCTATAATCTGTTGCATTATTAAAATCAAGAATTTTCAGTTTACTGCTTTGCTTGCAATGTCTGAATAGCAGTGTCATGTTAGAACTATTATAAAAGAAGCTGTAATGTATATATTTTAATCATAGTTTGAACATACATATTTAATGTGATACAATATTTATTATTCATTAAGCATTAAAAATACATTTCTGAACCTTTAGCTGAAAGTAAATTTGTCTTGTAAATATTAGACCCCATATGCTTATGTTCTTAAATTGAAAATGTATTTCTCTAAGGGAAAAAAAATCTTGCAATTGATTTCAAAATATGTACTTCATAGGTCGTTATTTCTTTAAAGAGTAAGATTGAATTTATTTATACTAGTAAAATTATTTAAAAATTAAGAAAATTTTGAAGGTCTGAATATTACTGCAGAATTACTACATAAAGACTGAAATTTAACTATAAATTAATAATTATACCTGTTGTGCTGTGTAACTGAGACATGTTTTGATTAGCAGTAGGAATCTTATGAAAACATGAGGACTCTGCCTCTTCATATGGAAAGTAGATTTACAAAGACCACCCCTCTTGCTCAGTGATAGGACACTAGGGTTTTAGTGAAATGCTGTCTGTGTAGTTAAATGCTTTATCTACCACAGAAGTTTAAAACTGAGTAAATTTCAAAAATGGTAGTTTTGTAAGTGAAGGATCAGGTTAATTGTTGAAAATCTTTGTCCTTGTGGATCTTTGAGAAATCATTTAACCGAAGAGGCAGGTAAATACTTTCAGTTGATAAAACAATTTTGTTTACATTTCTGTTTCAATTTAAATGTCAGAAGTAAATCATTAAGGGTCATGAGAAATTGAGGAGTGTAGTTATTAACTTTTTAAAACTATAAACTTTACAGCATGCTACTGCTCGTGTGACACCAGGTAGGTAATTCAGTCATAGATCTTGCTCCATCTAATGTTGCACAGGAGTTTATAGCATATCATTATAAAGAAGGAACCAAAGTCAGTGGTGACATAACAGGAAGTGTCATAAATGCCATCAGTATGACTAGTTGGCAATTTGAGGAAAAAATGTGTTTAGGTCATCCCATACCACATACCAGATATGTGCTTGGACTATTCAACCACAGGAAACAAAAAAATTAATGGATTGTCAACATCTTAAGAAAAGATTCCTTTAAGCTGAAATATAATTGCAGTTAGCCAGGTGTGGTGGTACATTCCTACATTTCCAGCCTCTTAAGAAGGCTGAAGCAGAAGGATTACAAATTCCAGCCTGGGAAATTTAGTGAGTTAGCAAAAACCCTGTCTCAAAGGGATTGGTGGTATAGCTTAGTGCAAATTCTCTGGTTTCAATCTCCAATATCACCACACACAAAAAATCATTTTAGTGACTATTAGCAATAAGAGGATATTGTTTTTCTTATGCAAGGAATTAATACAAATTGATAGAAGACCCCAGGTGGTGAAATGGGCATAAATATCTAGTTCTGACAACTGGAGTAATGTTAAACAATGAAAGAATCAAGACAGTAACTCCCACAAAGAAAGTAAAAACAAACAAACAAAAAAAACACACAAAAAAACTGTAACTAGTCTCTTTCTTACTTTAAAAAATATATATTTAAACATAAAATTATAATTACCAGGGTGTGCTTAGGTGGCATGATGCTGACAGTCTTAAACTACTGTGCAGTATATTTGCACTTTGGTTTTGGGAAAGAATTTTACATTATAATTAGAACTATATACTAATACAGATTTTTTGATGAAAAAGTTGTACTTCTAGGAATTTGTCTTAAAGAAATAATTCATTTAGAAAAAAGCTGTTCAAGAATAATTTTATAGACTATAGAAGCCAAAACATTTGCAAATCTGATGTACAGTAATATAATTTAAACATGAAAATGTAAGTATATTTCAATAGCTCAGTAGACAATAGTGGTTAAGAATGATATTTATGAATTACTTAGGAAAACAAAGTGGAAATATACATCCATTGTGATTTTTCCTTGTGCAAATAAGTATGAAAAAAAGTGGTTGTATTAAGAACAGAAAAATATATATCCTTATCTCACTTCCAAATTTTGTAAGGTAGTTAGTTATATTACTTTTATGGTGCTGGTTGTTTTGAAGAAAAATCAGGAGCACTTACTGTAGTATTTGTAGGCTTTATTTCTATGTGAATATGATAAAACATTAGTTTTTAAAAAAATTCTGTGAATTGATAATTAGATACTAGGTGGTGTATTGAGCGCATTGCATAAATTATCTCATGAACCTCTTTGTGACATTTTAAAATTTGTACTATTATTATTTGTAGTTAATATTGTAACCAGAATTCAAACCAAAGTCTGTCTCACTTAAAACAATCCTCTTAATCTGTATTCTGTCATGCTTTCAGCCACAAATAAGCATCAATTTAGTAACCTGTTTTTCTTGAGTCTGCCCTCAGAGGTTCACATTCAATAGGTAGAGGCCAGGAATCTGTATGTTAAATGAATGAGTTAGGTGCACCACACTTTGGGAAGCAAACATTGTACTGTACAGGATTCTGTCAGCTAACTCCAGTAACAATGAGTAGACTTGCTAAAGGGAAAGATAAGGAATTGGTTTGTGTTTTCTTTTGAACCTTTATAGCATTATGAGCTAAGTTAAGCACTCTTCATGATAAAAGTAGTGATTCCAATAGTCTTTTACTACATGTCAGAGCTAAGAGAGAAGAACCACTTTTGTATTTAGTTGTCCTTTTACCCCAAGAAGATTTATTCCAGTTCCATAAAGCCTTCACTTTTTGAATGGAGCAATAAGGTCCTGAAATTTCCGGTTAAATGTCTTAATTACTTGAGTCAGTTCTTCCACTTAAGGATGATTAATTTTATGGTTCTAGAATAGTTTATAGTAGTATTTTCTGAGTAAATAACTATTATGCATACTGTCAAATATGAAGAAAAAACATTTGAAATTTGTATAAAATTCAAATTTAAAGCATAAGAAAAGAAGTGCATATTCATTTTTCCATTTTAAAAGAATGAGATATGTTTGTAATACATTCTAATCATTGCTTTAATTGTGTAAAGGCATTTCTTTTGAAGAAGCTCCTGTTTTCCTCTGAGAAGTCATCTTGGCGGGATTGCTCAGGTATAATTACAGCTGTCTTGTAAAACTTTTATCTCATTCTCTATTTTAAAGGTGTTCTATGCGACATTCATTGTTAATAGTTTACTTTTTAAAGATAAAAATATTTAAACTATCAGTGAGATTTTTTCTGAGCTTCTTTTTTAAATGTTTTAGAAAGTTTTATGAATTACAATTACAAATTTTAAGATGTGTATTTCCAAATTTGGTTTTTCTGTAATTAAAGGAAAACCTTTTGGCCTCTTGTTAAAATGTACACTTCCTAGAACTTTTAGGTGCAAGCATACTTTAAAGAATAGACATTTATGGGAAATTTCTTTCAATTATCTCTGATCATGAGCTCAAAATTATATTTTCATTCCTGCATATTTTAACATAATGCATTATACAGTACAAATATTGCAAGTCTGAACTGAATTACAAATGAAGGTTTTACCCTGTCCATAACCTAAGTCAGATACGTGGTGCTACCTGATAATAACGACATTGCTTTCTACTTGACAGTTTACAGAGCTCTTTCCTTCATTTATATTTCACGTGAACCTCACAATAACTTCTGAAAGAAGGTAGGGTTATCCCAATTTTGTGTGTAAGGACATAAGAGCTTCCTTTCTGAACCATGATGATAGAACCTACTAATGATTTTAATTTAAGAGCTAAGGTAGCGCACTCATAGTTTTTTATTAACATATAATTTACCAAAATATAATTTTTTTGTAAAGGAACCATTCAATAGAATTTTATCAATATAACTTTATTTTTAAAATGTATATCTTTTCTTTTTTTTTTTTTTTTGGGTACCGGAGATTGAGCTCATGACTGGGTGCCTGCAAGGCAGGTGATTATGCTGCTGAACTAAATCCTTAAAATGGTCTTAAAATTTATATTTCTTGCAGAGAGGTATATTCACCTTGATAACAATCTATAAAGCATTGACGTAAATGTCATGGTAATTATAAATGGTGATTATAAATGGCACAAATGGCACCTTTAAAGAATTTTTAATTCATTATCAGAGACAGAAACCTGCTTCTGTCCAAAAACATTACATAGTACTTGTCCTGTACTAGAAAGTTTCAGGAAGTACTATTGCTTCTAGAGAATAGCACTACCTGTAAAAAGGAGAGAGGCTAAAGTTCAGAGAGAAATGGTCAACCAAGCGTAGTGCCACAGGGTATAATCCTAGCCATTCAAGAGACTGAGGCAGGAATATCACACATTTGAGGCCACACTCTGCAATTTAGCAAGATCCTGTCAATCAATGGATGGATGTTGGATGGACAGATGGCTAGAACTTTGAATGTAGCTCAGTGGTAGTGACCTTGAGACTCCAAGCTCAGTGAGCCCCAATACTGCAGAATAGAAAAAAGAAAAAAAAGAGAAAAGGTCTGAATATGTTATTTTCAACAGAATTCTAATGCTCAAATTATTGCAATGCAGTGTCACTAGTTTCTGTATTATTTGGTGGGCTCTGCAATAATTACGATGGTCCCTACAAATATAGTAGTTTGTAGTCTTATGTGTGCTGATGATGTATCATCTCATTCTTGTGGGGTAGTTTGATCAAAGACATTAGAATTCAGAAGTGGGGGTAAATAAAGGTTCCAACAGCATTGATGTTGTACTTGGTTCTGCAATAAAGAAAACTTCATGGGTTAAGTGCTAGTTTGTAGCTTAAGATAGGGATGATCAGTATCAGATTATTCCAAATAGCATATTTATTCTTTCTCATAATGTTTAATTCTGCATGTTTTAGGATTCTTTTTCTAATCAAATGGCAGTATATAAAGTAGTAATGTTTTAGTTCTAAAACACATTGTTTTTACAAAGTGTATATTCTAATCTGTTGTTTATGGATTTTCCCCCTACTTAAAATGATCAGTTATCAATCCATCATTAAATCAAGATGTCCTCAATATTGTTATTCAAGGCAAAACTGTTTTCCAAAGAAGCCATTATGACTTCTCCTTTGGTTGTTTTTAGAGGAAGAGCAGAAGGAACTCCTTTGTCACACCTTATGTGATATTTTAGAAAGCACTTGCTGTGACAACTCTGCATCATACTGCTTGGTTTCCTGGCTAAGAGGAAGGACAGCAGAGGGAACTGCTAGTATATCTGGGAGTCCTGCAGAGTCTAGTTGCCAAGTGGAACACTCTTGTAAGATATGTTTTTATTTCACAAAATGATTTCTTGTCCTTTTGCTTTATTAAACTACTGAACATTTTGAAGAGAAAATATTTTAAAATTTTATAACATTTTTCTAGCATATGCTGAATTAATGACTTAATTTCTATTTCTGCTTCATTTATCTTAATTACTAGAAGACACGACGTGTTTCAAAAGAAGATATATACTTATCTCTTAAAGTAGACTTTTAAAAAAGTTCTAGCTGTCTTTTGCTTGATAACAATCTTATAACTTTTAGAACTCTTTAGAAAATTTTAGTAACTCTATACTTTGATTTAAAATTTAATTTTTTTAGCATTGAAAATAAAAGGGACATTTGACATCAGTAAATTTCTTAAGTATCTTTAGTTGTTTTCTAGAGCAAAGATGGGAACATTTTTCTTAATTACACGCTGACATTTTTACTCTTGAATTTCTTGGACATTGTTACATATGTGAATTATTTTAAGGTAATTTGAATTATGATTTAATTATGTCTTAAGTTTTATACCTTGATTGAAGACTTTTTTCTTTAAAATAAATAATAGCTATTCTCATTAATGAAAATTACACATTCTACTTTAATCTTTGAAAATTCTTAAGTGATTGAATAAAATCTACCAGAATATACTGGTAAAAAGGGGACTTCTTGTAGTATGGCATTTAGATAAGAGTTGTTTTTCTGACTTGCTTTTGAAGAGTAATCATTGGTAGTCAGTAATTTTTGACAGTTGGTATTCCTGTGTGCTCATAATGAAAAAGTGACCTATTCCACTTATAGTGAATTTCATTAACTATCATCTCTGTAAAAGTTTTTTTTAAATTGGATATCTGATTTTTAGAAATTGAAGTTGGATTGCTTGTAATAGGCATCTTGCTTTCCATATGGGATTATCTATATGGTGCCGTTGGCTCCCTGGGCTGAAATGTCCCCACATTGTCCTTGTCTCTTGCTCTCCTACCTCTGCATTTAAATGCTTAAGCCTGGCAAATTCTAATACAGTGCGTTCAAGAAATAATTTTTAAAACTTAATCGAATGATGTTTCTTCTCAGACCTTAACATTGCTTTTCAAAAATAATTTATTATTTTAGAATTGATAGTGACATTTGAAGGCAAGTAGAAAATGTATACAAGGATGATAGTAAAACACGTTATTTAGTATGGATTTTAAAATATTTTCCAAGTTTTTCTAGATTGTATGTAAGCATGTTTAATAGTTCCATTTAAGATATTAAAATTTTAAGAGAGGAGTAATGGAACTATTCAAAAGATATTTTAAAGACTATGTACTTAAAGCCAGTCTATATATTGACCTGTGAAAAATAGATTTTTTTTTATGTAACATTTTCCGTTGGACTCTTAATAGTATATTGTGTACTTCCTATGGAGTTACCTGTATTTTCTGTAGTGATAAACTGGCCTGTATTAAATGGCCCCATAATCCTTTACATTTGTTAACTTCTGTAAGTAATTTAGATGGGCATATTACATTGAATTCCCCTCCGAAGATCATGGTGTAGTAATTTTCCAGTTTATTTTGTGCCCCATTTTAAAAGTTGACCTGACATAACACCATATTTGAAACCTGTTTTTAACATTCTATTAACTGAAAAAAAAAATGAGATTTTTACCTTATATATTAATAATGAACTGAACTTACATTAAAATTTTTATTTCATATAACAATCTATTTTACTTATTCTTTCTTTTATTCCCAGCTATGTTCTTTTTCTTGTGTTTCATTTTCCACCATCTCTGCCTGCTAAGCTTTTTATTTTGCTTGCCTCTCTCTCTAAATTACTTTCTTTATGTCTATTTTCATGGTACTGTTGGTGAAAATGTTGAGATAATCAAGCATTGCAAAATAGTATAATTTGTAAAAGATTAGACAGAATTTTTATTTTATGCTGAAATTTTAAATGTCAAGCGTTTCACTTCATTAATGTTACATTCTGCACAAACATTAATTTCATTGGCTTATGTGGTGTGTTATATTTTTGGCTTGTTGGTAATGCACACTTGTTTGCAGTAGTGAATACTTGGATTTAATTTCAGTTTGTTTCCCCCATAAAAGAAAAGATTATTTAACTTAATCATTTGGAATTTTAAAGATTTTAAACAGTGATTTGAAAATTTGAAGATCAAAACTAACCTTTGAATTGCTAGCATAATGTGACATTTTAAATTGTAAATAAAAAATCTTTACTATAATTCCTAATGAATTGATTTCCTTAACTCAGTGAGCATTTATATCTCAAATGTAAGATTTGCTTTATATAATATATCACATTGTTGGTTATGATGAAGTAGACATTTTGACTGACATATTTTAAGAGATTTTATCTTCTGAGAGCCAAGACTGACTTTCAGTGTCAGTACTGTTCTTCATCACTGTGCGGGCTCCTTCTCTGAGTCTCAAGTTCCTCTGCTGTGAAACAGAGCTAAAGAGGAGTAAGTGCAATTGGACCTGCACAGCAGTTACAATAAAGGGTCTGGAGCTAGTGAAGTTCTCAATAAACATCATATTTAATTAAAATGCTTCTTTGATTTTCTTAAATTTTTACAGTTCACATTTCTTAAATTTTTACAGTTCACACAAATGAATGAGGAAACAAACTTAAAGCTGTCATTGAGCCTGCGTAGTTTCAGTGCTATGCCTTTTTATACACATTTGTTTAATAATGAAGCATTAAACCCAAAGGGTTTATATTATAAAGGACGAAGATTAGCTATGATGAGTTTACTTTATTTAGAATTGCCAGACACGTGGCAGTGATGTGTCAGTCATTTCTCCTCTCATATACTGTCCTAGCATACCTGAATTGAAAAGAAATGTTTGTTCTTCAGTAACCCTTCTACATTCTCAGTATTATATCCATTTTGGTTATAACCATGGTAATTAAGATATTGAAATATATATTCATGTTATAGTAAAGTTAAAAATAAACTGAGAATTTTAAGGGAGGAAATAGGGAAAGTTTTGATTGCTTGAAAGTATTTACAGCCTGCTGTGTGTATCTTGTGTCATTTATTTGCCGTGTGTAGTGCTGAAAAGTGTCTTTTATGTATAGCTGCCTTGGCTGTCGAAGAGCTTGGCTTTGAGCGATTTCATGCATTAATTCAGTAAGTAACATTGGAACATTTAAAATACTTACCTTGTGGACACATTGCCATTTTGAGTCTGTTCATACTATAGAAAGGTTCTTAGATTTATGAAGTATCTAAATTTTAAATCCCGTGCTTGAGGATTAATTTGCTTTCAAATTTAAAAAATTATATGTTTAATTATTCTCATCCTAAATTATTTACCCAAGTACATTTTTAAAAAAACATTAAAAGCCTGTTCATCATTACAATGAAAAGCATTTTAGCTTGATGTTTTTTCTGTCCTGGGTAACTATAAATGTATCTGCTGGGATAAACGTTAAAATTACTTTTTATTTCCCAAAATATGATTTCTCTCATTTTTGTTAAGTGACCATGTTTTCAATGGAGGATTTGTTTTTATTCCAAACTAAAAGGTAAGGATGACTATGTTGTTAGAATTATAGGAGGCACTTCTTTTGAAATGTTGACATTAGTTTCTTTAAGAGAAGCCACAAATAAATAAGATAGCATGAGCAGTCAGGTATTTGAAAATACTTTTCAGACTTTAAAAGATAAAGTTTTCTGTTGTAAACACCTCTTTGAAAAGGGTCACTCTTTCCTTAAAGTAACTATATTATTGCAGAATTTCTTGACCCGAGGCATTTCTCTTATGAGACGAAGAGCTCCCTGCCAAGTACCCTTTCTCTTAACAGTGAACATTGTTTATGGTGATAGTTGTCAGAGCTGTAGTTTTTGCTTTTAATAATTAAATTTGTATTTGAAAATTTGAAGTGCTTTCAAAAATTTCTTATTTGTATTTGTGTTAGTGCATAAGACAATTTAAATTTTTCCCATTTATGAGTGTTACATATTGCATTATGATATTAATACTTAATTCTTTTTTTCTCCCTCAGAAAACAATCATTCAGAAGTTTATCAGAATTAAAAGGTGCTGTTTTGGATCAGTATTCCATGTGGGGAAGCAAATTTGGAGTACTGCTGTTTCTGTATTCTGTGTTATTGACAAAGGTCTGTTTAAGCAGTTTTTTCTGCTCTGTGTTAATTGAATGTTTTTCCTGCTGTGGTGTGAAGAGTAATTGTATTCCTTTCGCTGTTTCTAAAACTCAGAAGTTTTCCTCTCCATTCCCTTATTACCTAACCCCTTTCCATGTTACTGTCACCTTTGTTCTTCTGGACTATGAGTTTTTCAATAATGTTCTAATTACAAAATGTTACCACTTGTTCTAAATTTTATTTTCTTTGACCAAAGCAATGTCTGGAGCTCAAACTCTTTAACTGTTTCTGGGAACACTTTCAAATCCCGTCTTTTTTTTTTTTTTTTTTTTTTCCACTTTTTTGATAAATCATTGGCTCATAATCATATCCTTTCTCTGTCTCTTTCTCTGTTTCTCTTTTTACAACTTTGTTGCTTTTTTCAATAGCCTCATTTCCTTTTTTATGTGTATCTTTTCTGTCCTCTGAGTTTTAGTGTTGCAGAAATTTCCATCTCTGGGCTCTGTGTACTTCTTTGTTATGTATGTTTCATTCTACCATATCTTTCACTCTTCATGTGACTGACTTCACTGTGTACACTTCCAGTCCTACCCTTTTCCCCCAAATACTGATCTTGTATCTCTCATAACCTGTTAGGCTCAGTTGAATATATTGTCTGAAATCAGACTTTTTCCTGTGACAAATATTTATTGAGCACTGAGTCCATGTTAAGGATTGTGCTTATCATGTTTCCTATTTGGTGTTGCTTAAAAATAATATGTTAATAATTGCCACCATTATGGTACTTTTGGTGTTTGTGGGTTTTTTAAATGTAGGAGGAACAATGGGAGAGTAGAAGATGTGCTTGTTTGTTGAGCAAAATCAAGGACAGACTATGTAGTAGCAACCATTTGATAAATTAGAGACTTGATGAGTGAATAAGTGTTGTATATGGAAAAGAAGTAGAAAAATTTTCCTAGGAGTGAGAAGACCCAAGTCTTAAGGTATAAAGAATTGGAGTATACCTAGGTTTGGGGACTGTAAATAATTTAGTATTATTGCAACACAGTACTCTAGAAGGGCAATTGTAAAAGGTGAGACTAGACTCAAAGAAGTCTCAGAATATGAAGGTCCCTATACCTTGTGCACAAAGTTCTTTAAGTTTCATGTGCTCAAAATTAGAACACAATAAAATTTTGAAGAACAGAGTAATAAGATCTTTCTGTTGATAAAATATACCTTAAACTAGGGCACCAATTTAGAATAAAGAGATTCGGTGTCTGGAATGAGTCTAGAGTCAAGAAAAGGAGATACTGCCTTAGGTAAACCGGAACTATGTTAGTGACTGAAATTGAGAAGGGAAACATATTTAGAAATATAAATAACAAGAAAAAATACATATTCATTTGGCTTATTAAATATAAATACGCAGGTGAAAGAACCTGAAACACGTGGTACCTGGGTATATGTTGAGAATAGCAGTGATAGTGGTATTAGATGATTGTTACCTTAAGATTTCTTCTTGCCTGTTCATTTTTCTTGCAGTTTTTTTTTTTTTTTTTTTTGTTAATGTTTGAAACGTTTGATACCCGCTCTGTTTGTTGTCCTGGACAGCTAAGAAATGATGCTGGATGTTCGTCCTCTGAGTTGGTTTTTGGAATGATCCTCCTTCCTCCCCAATAGTAGTGTCTCTTCTTCCTGCCACTCATTTTGACTTCACCACAGTTTGCTTTGTGTTGTTCTTTTAAAGGATGGCAAGTGCAAGATTGTATACTCTGTTCACCCTAGCAATATTTAGGCAGTGTTTAAGTATTTTCATTGTTAAATAACCACCTATTTAATCCTTAGGATAAAAGCAGTAGTGGAAAGAAATAGCATAATGGATGTGAGTCCATCTAGGTCGTTTTGGAGTTGGTGAAGTTAAAATACCTACATTTTCTTGTACTCACTCATTATCTAGAATTTGAATGCCCCATGGAGGGTTAAAATTTATTAGGAAACTGGGTTTCAAGAAAAGAAACTTCTTGCCCTACTAATTTATGTTTTACATTGTCAGTACACATTTGAATTATCAATATTTGAAAGAAAGCACAATTAGAAGTAAACTTGCCATTTTCTTACACCTTTTGTGTGTTTTGTGTGTTTACATTTATGTTTGTCAGCACTGTCTTGTGTATGTATCTGCTTGTAACTTGTTTTTTAAATGAACTAAAATACAATCAATTGCCTTAACAGATATATTACGTCTAATTTAATTTAACCTAAAGTTAAATGAATACTTAACCTTGGTATTAAGTACTTTTCTCGTTCCTCTTGAAAGTTAAATATCTCTTTCTACTTCTTTAACCAATATTGTACTTAATACCCTTATGTCCATCATTGTTCTTCATGAAGAACCCATGGAAAACAATGAAATATATACTTTGAGGAACTAGTTCTTACAGTTATGTCAAATGGACCCATACTTAAAAGAAATATAAATAACAAGAAAAATACATATTCATTTGGCTTACTAAATATAAATAAGCAGGTGAAAGAACCTGAAACACTTGGAACCTTGGTATATGTTGAGAGTAGCAGTGAAAGAAAAGTTACTTAGGTAATTGTATTTCATACATTTCCATTTTGTACTCCATAATTCTACTTTAAAATCAATGAATTCTTGCTTTCTTCAGGGTATTGAAAACATAAAAAATGAAATTGAAGATGCAAGTGAACCTTTAATAGACCCTGTGTATGGACATGGCAGGTAACTAACTAAAATCTGTTCTCTTTTTGATGGCTTTAGTTTTAGAACTTAACTTGATAATCCTCAAAAAACTAAAAATGGAAATTTCAATTGACCCAGCTATCCCCTTTCTAAATATCTTCCCAAAGTTAAGATAATCGTATTGCAGGAATACATGGATACCCATATTTATAGCAGTACAGTTCGTAATAGCTAGAACTTGGTGACAGCATGTATTTCTATCAGCAGATGAATGGTAAGGAAAATGTGTTATTTATATGTAGTGGACTATTATTCTGCTATAAAAAAAACCCGAGTCATTTGTAGGAAATCAGATGCAGTTTGAGAATATAATGTTAAGTGAAATAAGTCAGACACACAAGCTTAAATATTGCATGATTTCTTTTATATGAGAAACTCAAATATACCAATAAAGTACAAAATAGAAGACATAGTGCATAAATAGGAATTAGGGAGAAGTTCAGATAATTCCTCAAAGTATCTATTCTGTTATTTCAAAAATACTTTAATGTGTATATTTATTTGTTTCATTTATACTATTAGTTTCTCTTAGTTCATTGAAAAGAAATTTTTTTACTATTAGTATCTGTTTTTTCTTGGTAAGAGAGAATTTTTTTGTCTATGCCTTGTATTCTGAGTAACTACTTTAAAGATAATGATAAACCATGTATTAACTTCTGTTAAAAAAAAAAAAACAGGGTAAAGCACAAATAAGTCAGGTAGTTTTGCTTGCCAGTACAATTGAGGGCCTAATGTGTGTAGGTTTGAGTATCTTGTGCTTTATGCATTGCTTGCTTCATGCATTAAATGTTAACTTCCAGTTTAGGTTTATGTATGCATTGAACTTATTCTGATATTTTCAGATTATAATGGGGAAGTATTCTAAAAAATGCTTTATATTTCATTTATGAAATTATTTAGGGCTGGGGATTTAGCTCAGTGGTTTAAGTGCCTGCCTGGCAAGCGCGAGGTCGTGAGTTCGATCCCCGGTACCAAAAAACAGAAAAAAAAAAGAAAGAAAGAAATTGTTTAAAAGATAAAATTTACTTATTTCAAATGGAAAGTATGTTCTTAACTGATTTTTAAATATTTTCCTCTTAGAAGCAAAAGACATTTTTCCTCTGGGGTCACTGTCCCTCTCAAGCCTGTTATAACTTATTTTTTATCAAAATTAATAGAACAGAGATAATTAACATACTGTTATTCATGAGCCCTTTTTAAATTTGCTTGTCTTTCATAAAAAACAAAACATGCTATTAATAATTATGTATGTATTTGAAAAGCTGATCGTACATATTAAGTAAATTATCAAAACATTATTTTTTCATTCTTTAGATATGGTATTTTAAAGTTGTATGATTAGATAAAATAGATTCTCCTGTGATGATACATTTCATGTTTTATGTAACAGTATATAAAGTGAAAAATATAAGTTTTCCCTTTTGTTTCTTAACATAATTTAATGGAAAAAGTCATTGCTTTAATGCCTTACTATAGGAATTACTTAAGCACTCTTATTCATCTTCTAATTACTTGTTAATTTTTATTAATAGCCAAAGTTTAATTAATCTCCTACTGACGGGGCATGCTGTTTCCAATGTATGGGATGGTGATAGAGAATGCTCAGGAATGCGTAAGTATATTTTTTGTTGTGGTTTTGTACCTGGAGACAGGTTCTCACTAAGTTGGCCAGGCTGGGCTTGAACTTGCTATATTCCTGTTCAGCCTCCCAGAGTGCTAGGACTACACACGTGTGTTTCATGCCTGGCTTGTGTTGTGGTTATGTCTTTTATGGTTACTATTTCATTAGAATAAAATTGATTATATTACTTTTTCATGGCTGTATTTTAGAGTTTAAAGTAAGTGTTTTCTAATAGAAGAATCCTCAACAGTTTTCAAGGTGCCATAATATCAAGAGCATGAATTTTTAGGGCCAAGCAATCTTGGATTCCATTCCCAAGTATACTAAATTTTTCAAGCCCTTTGTTTTCTCTAGTATGGTATTAGGAATTTTAGGATTTAACATCTCTATAAAGAGTAATACGTCTCAAAATAATAAGCATAGTACATGTTTATCCAGAGACAGTCTGGAGTTTGTGAAAAAATTACAAAGACAATGATTTGAGACATTTGCTTAGAGAATATAGTGAGGTTTCCTGTATTACTGTTAACATGCATAGTTTTCTTTAAAATAATGGGCAAGTTTAATATCAGCTGAGACTTGCAAACAACTAACTTTCATTACCGCTTTCTGGTCTCAGTTATTTCTTTTCTGTAACTTCGTATTTTGTTAAGAATGTTGAAGAAAAGCATATCAGCCATTCCATTTAATTACGGAGAGCTGATATAGAACAGTGAATAAAATTCCGTCTGGCTATTCCTGGGTCAGTCTAAATTTATTTCCTTATTTTCTCAGCCTGTAGTGACTACTGTGCACCCCTACTGAAGAGTCTAGTATAATGCACAGAGCTCCATAGTTTCTATAGTTCACAGGGAAAATTATTCTATAATTTTTTGCTAATTCATAATTAGATAAAAACCATCATAAAACCACAGAATAAATATGCCTGAGAATATACTCTTTTCTTCCATTTTATTTACTCTTGATCTGAAATTCAACTGTCTCAAAATTTAGAAATACATATAATTGGCGGAAACAAAGAATAAAATGTTAAGAAAAAAATCAGTAAAAATTATGAAACTTAAGTTAAAAAGCACTGTAGTGCTTTCCAACTCTTCATTTTACTGTTTCAGAAGTTTAAGAACTAACTTCACTCTCTGTATTAGTTAATATATGTATAATTATTCATGTTAGTGATAAAGTTAGAATGAGAATCTCATTTGGCCAGTTTCTGGTAAATGTCAAAATTTAAGCAGTGTAATTCATGGGCAAAAGAAAGCAAAACAAAAAATCCCAGGTTATCCTGCTTTGTTTTGTGTAATTAAGCACATTCTATTCTTGAAATTTTATTATGATTCATAGCTGAAAGTCTCAGATCTTGGAATATCAGTTTCTCTTGAGTATTATGCAGGTTTCTTTGTTCTCTCCCCTGTCATCCCCCTTTCTTCTTCCACTGGTTTCTCAACTGAAGTGTATCATTTCAAATGGTTAAGGAAGCAATATCTTTTTCTTATTGAACTTTGGTTCTCTACCCTTGCATCCTCTGTCCCTACTGCCTGCTCCTGTGTGCCAGGGCCCTAAGTCAGGCACGTTAGTCTGGCACATGTTACTAGTTTTTGTGGTCCATTTTTATATTCATCCTGAGTTTCTGCCAAGGTTGTTCTGTTCCCAAAAGAGGTTTCGCCTTTCTTCTGCACACATCTCATAGGCTCATGGGCTTGCTGCCATTATAGAATGTTAGTCAGTTATTAAGTTTTGGTTCTCAATAGATACAAATTCATGCTTTTTTTGTTTTTTGAAATATTGTTATTTGAAAAAATATATTAACTTGATCTAGATTGCCAGATAAAATATAAATCTTCCTGTTAAATTTGAGTTTCAGATTATAAAAGGAATGTTTTTAGTATAATCATGTCCCATACAGTATTTTCAAACATTAAAAGTTGATTTTTGTATCTGAAACTTGCATTTAACTCGCTGAATATCATGATTTTTTTATTTGTTAAATTTAACAGCCCTAGCTGGTAGCATAGTCTAGCAATCTTAACTTCTCAAGCATATGATAGACAGTTGGTAGGTGGTTTAAAAAGCTCACTATCAAACATAAATTTCATGCCTCAGATTGCAGACACCTTTACCTATTGTGAGGTCCTGAAGCTTTTTTCAGTATCTTACTGCTTTCTACTTTTGTTCTAATAGTCTTGTAATGTCTTTTTTTTCCCATTTTTAATTACAGATTTCTTTTCCTGTTTACTCAATTTCATCCTATTTTTCAGTCTTCAAAAAGTACTTGCTATTTGCCTTTTTAAAAAATCTTTGTTCAGGCTCGTCCATGAGCCTGAAGTCCCACATTATATCCCTCTTCTCTTTACCTGTCTGTTCCCTCAGTGTCCATTTTATATGCCATTTCTAATGAGCACAGCTTCTGATTCTCACAGTTGAATGTGGTCTTAACTCTGAGCAGTTTTCTTTCCTAGCACTTAGCACATCCTCCCTTTTCCTTACTTGTGCGTCAGTGAAGTTCCCTTTTCCTTACAGTGTATCAGTAAAGTTTCTTTAAAGAATATGACCATCATCTTCCCAGTTGTAGTTTGCATTCCTGAGCTATGCTTAGCTTTGTTCTTTACAATACTCAGGACTCAGGATATGTTTGTTAAATAAATTTAGAACAAAAATAATTTAGAACATTTCTTGTTTTCCTGGTCAGTGTCCAGTTGGAAGGGTGAAAGAGAGACTCCTGTAGACAACCTGACAGGTAGGGAAGGAGAAAAGACTATACCACAGCAAAACCAAGTGTGGAAAATATAAAGCAAAGGGTAGAGATATATGGTCAGTCTCAGGGTGATGAGAACTGACAGTTTTTAACCTTAATTGTTAGGCTACAAAACCAGATTAGATAGAATTTCTAAAATATACTCCTAATCTTAAAAAGATGAACTCATAAAAACTGAATAAAATGATGGTTACTAGGGATGTGAGGGACTTGGAGATATTTGTTGGTCACATGATATAAAATTTCAGGTAGAAAAAAGAAGTAGGTTTCAGAGATCTGCTCTACAAAGTATGCAGGGACAACTATTGAATATCACTGAGACAGATTTTTATGTCTTCTCACCATAAAAATAAGTACAAGAGGTAACATGTATTAATCAGCTTGATTTAATCATTCCACAGTATAGGTATTTTTTAGGCATCATCAATATATACAACACTCATCAATTAAAATTAAAAGATAACCATAGACGTTATAGTTAGGCCAAAGAATACTCTTAATCTCTGGTGCGATTTTGTAATACTCTAATATGAAATAATCCTAAAAATTCAGTCAAATAAGATGAGTCTTGATGCTTTTGTAACTTTTTGTAAGATAAACACTGGTAGTACAAACAAAAATATATCTAGAATACGCTAGAATTTTCTGCAAGTGAAGAGTAAGTAGACTTCATATTGAGAATGTCTCAGTACAAATAAACCCTTCACATGTAGTGTGTAGAATGCTACAGCCTCATTGAATTACAGCTTGCATATAAAAAAAATTTTTTTTTGACAACTTGTTTTGTTTGTTTATTTGGTACCAAAGATTGAACTTGCAACGTTATGCTTGCCATCCAAACTAGATGATCAGGCATCTGATTACTGATATAATCCAAATAATTAATCACTCAAAATTTATGAAAAGCCAGTTAGCTGTATTTAATAACATGATATTATAAATACAGTGTTCTAGATGTTTGTTTAAATCAAAGTAGATGGTGTAGTATCTGATTGTAACACTAGGTGGCAGTAATTGATTTTAGAAATTATGAACTCTTGGTCCTATACTCTTTATATTAAAAATTATCCTAAAGAAGGATCCTAAAGAAGTTTTACTTATGGCCCATAAGCCAACAATGATAAATATTTTTCATTTGGGAAATTGTAAAATTTTTAAAATATATGTTAATTCATTTTAAAATAAAATTATATGCCTGCTACTTCTCCATATAAGTAACTTTCTCTATGCTTTGTTCTGTCTTTTCAGTCTCCATGACATTAACGCTCATCTACCTTGTCTTTTGTCTGAAAAATTCAACATACGAAGTGTTAGAATGAACACAACACACTGTAATACATGTATAAGTAACTGATCACTGATACACTGAATCAAAAGGAGTTTCTTCAGAGTTCTCTTAAGTTTTTTAAGCTCATAGTTTTGGATAGAAATAAAAATTATGGTATAGAATAAGTATATATGCATATATATATATGTATATGTATATACACACACACATACATGTGTACCTTTTAGATTATAATATACTGACTGCTGTTTGGTTTTTGTTTGTGTTTTGCAGAACTTCTTGGTATACATGAGCAAGCAGCTGTGGGATTCTTAACATTAATGGAAGCTTTAAGATACTGTAAGGTAAATACATTTTTAAGGTGTCTTGGTTGCTTTTTATTCACATATCTACTGTGTGGTGGATATGATTTTTTTTTCCCATGATGACACATTTTAACTAGTGACTATTGTTATATGCCATTCTCGTCACTTCCTTCCTGATCTCCCACCCTGTCTGCTAAGGATAGTTAAGCTGACTGACCATGCTACATTTCCCGTGAGTAGAATAGGTGACAGAAGGCACAGAAATAAAAATGGAGTAACTGTTACTGAAAAGGAGTGTATTTCATAAGCTGAAGAAAAAGCACTTTTTTCACTACAGAAGAATATGCTTAGATTTTTTGAGGGATCTCCACACTGGTTTTCTTAGTGGCTGCACCAGTCTACCCTCCCACCAACAGTAGAAAAGGGTTCCTTTTTCCCTACAACCCCTCCAAGATTTGTTATTGGCTGATTTCTTGATAATAGCCATTCTTTCTGGAGTGAGGTGAATCTCAGTGCAGTTTTAATTTACATTTCTTGAATGACCAGTGATGTTGAACATTTTTTCATGTATTTATTTGCTATTTTACTTCATCTGAGAAGTTTCTACTTCAGATGCCCATTTTTGGATTGGGTCTATAAATCTGGGGGACCTGATTTTTTTTTTTTAGTTTCTTTATATATTCTAGATAGTAGTCCTTTGAGGAACAGCTGGCAAAATTTTTTTCTCACACTGAGTTGTCTGTTCCCTGTGTTGGTGATTTCTCTTGCTGTGCAAAAGCTTTTTAATAAGTTGAGATCATAGTTGTTGATTCTTTGTGATAGTTCCTATGTGATTGGAGTTTTGTACATAAAGTCTTGCCTTACATCGGTGTTTTCAAGAATTCTACCTATTCTACCTTGCTATGCATTTGGCATTTCTGTTTTAATACTCAGATCTCTGATCCATTTCAATTTTAGTTTAGTGCATGGTGAAAGATATGGGTCTAGGTTTAATCTTTAACATGCAGAAAGCTGGTTTTTCCAGCACCATGTATTAAAAAGGCTATCTTTCTTCCAGTGCAGATTTTTGGCTCCTTTGTCAAAGATAAGGTGGCTGAATGCGTTTGGAGTTGTTTCTGCATCTTCTAATCTGTCCTATTGATCCTTAGGTCTGGTTTTTTTTTTTTTTTAACAGTACTATACTTTTTAATCACAGTAGCTTTGTAGTATAATTTCAAGTCAGAGATTGTGGTGCTTCCTTCTTGTCTTTGTTGCCAGGATTGCCTTTGCTACGCTAGGTCTCTTCTGGTTCCAAATGAATTTTAGGACTGTTTTCTCTAATTCTGTGAAATATGCTCCTGGAATTTTGATTGGTATTGTATTAAATCTATATAATAATTTTGCAAGTATGGCCACTTTTAATATATTGATTTTTCCTACCATAGAGCAAGGGATATCTTTCCATTTTCTGATAACCTCTTTAAGCTCCCTTTTCAGAGTACTGTAGTTTTCAATGCAGAGGTCTTTTACTTCCTTTGCTAGATTGATTCCTACATGCTTCATTTTTTTGTATGCTATTGTAAAAGGTATCATTTCCTTGATTTCTCTCCCAGTGAGTTTCTTATTCATGTATAGGAATGCTATTGATTTTTGAGTGTTGACTTTGGATTTGGTTATTATTCATATCTAGTACTAGAGGTTTCATTTGACCCAACTATTTCATTTATCTTTGTATGTTTCCAAAATAATTAAAGCATCATACCATAGCAATATTTGTATACCCTTGTTTGTAATGGCACAGTTTATAATAGCTAAATTTGGGAAACAGCCCAAATAACCCTCTATTGATGAATGGATAAAGAAGGTAGGGTTTTTTACACAACGAAGTACTACTCTTCCATAAAGAAGGATAAGTTTGAGACATTTTTAGCTAAATGGATGTACCTTGAGGCTATACTATTATACTATACTATGAAATAAAGCAGATACCCATGTGTAAGTACTACATTGTTTCTCTGGTGTGAGCCACTGAAAGTGTAAATATGGACCAAGTTTATAAGAGATATTGGGAAACAGAAAGAAAATATTGAAATGGAAAGGGAAACTACAGAGGAGGGAAGGGGAAAGATTGGGAGAGAAAAAAAATGATAAGAAAAAAATGGAAACAAAGATTTTGTAAATAAGAGGAAGAGGGTTGAAGGGGGGGTAGGGGAATAGGAAACAAAGCAGAATCAAGTTGTAGCCTGGACAGAGACAAATTCTCTATAACGTTGCTATTGTTATGCAAAGAATAAAGTCTATACTTTAAGATTAAAAAAAAATCTTACAGGCCCCTCCAAAAAAGAGAATATGTTTTACCACAGCAACTAGTAATAGTATATCAGTCTAAGATAAAGAATTTTCTAAGTATCTGAAATTCTAGCTTTTATCTTTTCCATCTCAACAGTGATTTTACACACAACCCCTAACATTTCGCATTAAACTCTTTAGTTTATGTGCTAGAATTAGGAGATGGTCACTTGTTGCTATGCATTTAATTGCCATCCTATACAATCTGAAATGGCCACAGAGTACTCCAAATAGTTTTACATGTGGTTTAAATCTTTAATGGTTTGCACTTTCTAAGATGCTATAATTTTGGAGAAAGGAAGAAGAATTACAATTTTGTTTTCCCATTTTAAAGGAGTTCCATTGCAGTGGTTCTGGTAGTGGTGATTATTTTTAGTAACTTCAGCATTGTCATATATCTGTGTATATATGCATGCATTTATGCATGTATGAATGTATATATTTTCGTAGTAGTGGTGTGATTGTTGCTTGCCAAATAGCATTCCTCTTTTTTGGTAACACTTAGATAAGTGATATGGTAATCAAGCAAGAGTCATCCTGACCTTACTCTTTGGTAGTGATCCTATGGTTAAACAATAGCAACTCCTTTATTTTCTGTTGTTTCAATTATACAAGCTAAGCTATTCAGACATCTTGGCAACCAGAGAATCAAACTATTTGGTTAGCCCCACCATGAATGTTCCTGTATCCTAAAAGGAAGTATATATTTAACTGCCTGAGTGTGTGTGTGAGTGTGCACGTCTGAGAGAGAGAGAGAGAGAGAGAGAGAGAGGGGAGTGGAGGGGAGAAGAAAGGAGGGGAGGGGAGGGGAGAGAGAAAAAGCGTGCCTGTATACTCGTGTGTTTTGGAGGAGGCGATGTGACGGGGAGTTCACATTTTGAAATCTTTAGCATGTAGCTCGTAAGATACGATGGTCTGGATCCTGTCTTTGGAGATGCATTGCTCTCTTCCTCCTGTGCCCCGGCCACACTCGCGCCCTGCCCCTTTCCTACACTTGCCCAGCTCTTTTTCCTTTGTAGCTGAACAGCTGCTCTTTAAGTAGATGACTCTGTCCTCTTCAACTTGTGCTTCAGATTGTGTCTGAAAGACTCTTTCCTTGACATTCTCTCAGTTACTCTTTTTTATGTTCTTTCATAGGGATAACTAATCTGTGGTGACCTTTTTAGTTGCTTTTTAAAAATCTTTGTTTTTCTGTCCTTGTCCCTAAAGGAATATAGACTCTTTGTTTGAAGAAAGGGATATTGTCTTGCAGGATCCATATTAGGTGCCCAGTAAATACTTGCTAAGTGAATGAATGGACAATTTTACCAGAATTATAAGGTTTTCCTAAATGTTTGCTGTTGCTTTTTCTTAAGTAGAACAGAAGAATGTGATTTCTCACCAGAATCTTTGTAGGAAGTTAATAGCTGCTGCGGTATATTTATTTGTTTATGTATTGGTTTAATGTTCTAGCAGTTGCATGTTTATTTTCTAGCAAGATAAAGCATTTTTTAAAGTGGCAGAGTACAGTGCACTGATACAGGGATAATGGAATGGTAGAGAAGACTGCGGGGCAAGACCACATAGTGGCTGGCTCTGGAACACAGTAACAGTCAGCTAGAGCACTACGGGCCCTTGAAAGTGCACGAGGTTAGCTAGGTTTCCTGTGCTCTTGTGGAGCAGCTAATTTGAGTAACTTCTGTAGGCTCTGAGCCCAGGGGCTGCCCCTGGTTGTCTGGTACATCAGGACAATTTAAGATTGTGAGAGATCTGTAAGTGAAGTTATTGGTGTGTGAATTTAATCTGCTGTCCTTTTCAAGGAGACTGACTAGTTTGTAGCCAGTACCTCAGAATTGACTCAACATTAAAAAGAAAGAAAAAGAAAAAAAGAAAACTATTAGACCATGATGTCACTTGTTTATAAATTCTCATAATCTATGTACAGTTCCTTTTCACCAGATGTTTAGAGCAATGACATAAGGAAAATAATTATGCTTGTGTTATTTTTGTAAACCTGAACACATTTCCTCACTTGCATGATAGTGTAGCATACTGCTTTTTAAAAATGAAATGAAATTGTGCATACCATTTTCACCATACATCCATTAATAGAAGTTAAGCGCTACCACCACACACAAAGCCCAACGGTGAAGGAGGTGATTCTCGGTCCTTTTTACTGTACACTTTTAAGAAACTAAATTTCTTACTCATATCATAAAATTCACTATTTTAACATACACAGTTTATTGGGTGTTAGTATATTCATAAGGCTGCGTGCAGCCATTAGGCTTGTCTAATTCTAGCATGTTTTCCTTACCTCGGAAAGAAGCTCTAGTCCACTAGATGCCTCTTACTTATCCTTCCAGTGCCTGACAGCTACTATTCTACTTTCTATCTGTATGGTTCTCTATCTCCTGGGTAGTTCATATAAATGAAATCTTGGAATATACAACCTTTGTGTCTGACCTCTTTTAACCTAGCTTGGTATTTTCAGTCTTCATCCATGTTTTAACTTTTATTAGTACTTCCTTTTCATAATGAAGTAACACTGCTGTCTAATGAGCAGATTTTGTTTATCCATTCATCCATTGATGGATGTTTAGGTTTCTATTTTTTTTTAACTATTCTGAATAATGCTGCCATAAACAATCATGTACATTTTTGTAAGCATTTTGTTATTTCTCTTTAGTTTATGCCTAGGAGTAAAATGACTTGATCATATGACAATTCTGTATTTAGTTTTTCAAGAAACTGTCAAACTGTTTTTCAAAGTAATTATATTTGTGCACTCAATTTTCTTATTATGAAACACCTTGTAAAATCAACCTTCACTTTTGTTCGATCCTCTGCATAACATCTTACCTCTTTTTTTTTTACTGCTAGATTATTTTAAATTCCCTCCCTCAGTCCCTCGCTCTCTCTTTTCCTGAGAGAGAATGAAACAGTATCTAAATAGTTTTTCCACAGAAGGCAGACAGTAGCTAGGCCCTTATCTTCTGCATTTCTCAGGTTTCTTTTATATAAGTTCAAAGATTTGCACTGCTCACAGCTTAGACTCTAAAGCTGATGAGAGCTTTTCTTTTTCCTTTATTCTTTTCTTTTTGTTCTTCCCTGCTGTTCCCAAATTATGCTTCTTATTTTACTGACTCGTTATTTTCATGTTAGCTCACCCTAACTTATCCCTCTTATTATAAGACAAACACCAATTTTTCCACCCACGAGTACAAAAGAGTGCATATTTCCCCCTTCCCTCTTTGAAGAATATTCTGCCCAGGGCCGTGGTGGTGAATGAAGCAGGGGTGACTGGCTGATCAGGAAAGAATAATTGGCCATGACTACTGCAAGTAGTTATTGGAATTTCACAGTGACAGTCAGTCTGTGTAGGGAAAGAAATTCAGCAGTTTGATTGGTAAGATAGTTGTTTCTAAGAGGAGCTTTCTGTCATAATATGAGCATGGACTTGAGTGTGTGGACAAGATAGATTTGTTGAGTATTAAACTTTGTTTTTCTTAGTATCACATAAATAATACTTTAAAGTTTTTGGTTATTGTAGTGTTTATATAGGTATATAATCATGAAGGCAAGCTTTAATATGACTTTTTATAGACTTCAGAAAGACTATTGAGGTTCAAAATCTTAACTCTTCTATCATGAAAAGTCAAATGACAGAATTCTTTCATATTCTTAAATGTTTCAAGTGGTATCTTTTTCATAAGAGATTTTCATATTAGCCTAGATTCTTTCACAAAAAGAATGTTCTTATTTTTGTCTTTGTACATCTTCTTGATTTATAACTGTTTTCCTTATAAAGTAATTATCCAGTTTTATGGCTTTGGGTTTGAGGTATTAAGTTGAAATTAGAAAAGTTATCATTGTGTCACTTTAGTGAAGCCTGATGCTGTTCAAATGTATAATATAAAATGAGAAACTTTTATTTTTGTGTTTAAAATTTGATCTCTGGGTAACGTACTCCTTCACAATACATTATTGTATTTAAATATAATTTGGCATTTCAGTTGTGTTTCACATATTTGTGGGTAAATATTTAAAAGACAGTACAAATATTTCATTTATTCGTTTTATTTTGCTGCATTTTTTTCTAGGTTGGATCTTACTTGAAATCTCCAAAGTTCCCTATTTGGATTGTTGGCAGTGAAACTCACCTCACTGTGTTTTTTGCCAAGGTATGCTTATAGAACGATTATATTTACAGTATGACGTCAGGCAAACAAGGACTAGAAGTCCATATTTAGTATGAGTCTTTCTGCAAATGTCATCTATTCCTGATAATAAATGAGTTGTTCCTAAAAACTAAAAATTAACACTAACGAGCAACATTGTATAATTGCTCTAAGTCTGGCAGAATTTCAGTAAAATCTGTCA
This sequence comes from Dolichotis patagonum, assembly GCA_004027295.1. NCBI lineage: Eukaryota > Metazoa > Chordata > Mammalia > Rodentia > Caviidae > Dolichotis > Dolichotis patagonum. Next base: position 25,728 of record PVJX010007125.1, on the reverse strand, counting down.
TTTTTTTTCCGTAAATCACTTGTATTATGAAAGCAACAATTGAGTTTAAGTTTTTGTTTACTTTTTTTTACAAGGATACAAATCTTAACTTATGTAACATAAAATATTTAAATTACAACATCTGCTTGAAATACAGTTTTAAATGTACTAAAAATTTCTGTGGTATTAAAGCCAAATTAAGTCTCTTTTGAGATTATTTCCTACAATTGTACTATGTACTTGCTTATCATATTAAAAGAGATGAAATATATTTAAAAGTTTATCAAAATTCATATGAGAATTTCTAAAATTATTTCTAAATTTTGTTAATTATATGCAAGATTTTTTTCACAATTGAGTGGTTCAGAGTTTTGGTGTGAGATACGCTTCATCTAATTCTCAGCTTCCTGTTTACTAACATCTCTTAGTCTGTTTTCTTATGTCTCTACCTTGGGTGTTAATAGTACCCAGTACCTAGTATTAGAATAGTACCTAGTTCTTAGAGTTGTTGTCAGGCTTAAATGTAAAATATTTAGCAGTGTCTAGTATAAATTAAATGATCAGTAAATCTTAGCTATAATCATATTTTTTTACATTATTCAGTTACCATTTATCAAGTACATCTGTTATAGGACAAAATCATTAGATGTAGAATTAAAAGGGAGAAATATAAAACTGTATTTTTGAAGGCTAATTCTGACATACCTTTTTGATTGTTTCATGATCTTTTGATTCTGTTTGTCCATGTTCTTTTTTTTTTAGGAAGTATGAACTGTATAAATTATACCAAAGTCTGAATTGATGAAAGCTAAACTTTATGGATATAGTTCATTATATACTTTCTTTTTACTTTTATTGTGCTAGAAAAACTCTAGCTAGTAGATTCAGAACAAGATACATACATACTGTCTTTTCCATAAAAACAGGGAAAGTTCTAAGCGTAACTCTAAAGGTACTGACCTTACTAATATGTACTTTTAATCTGAAAGCTTTTGCTGTTTATTTCCTTCCAAAGTAGGGAGGAAGAAGTTAGAAGCCAAATATGAGCTACAGAAACAGAAAAGAAAATCAGTTTCAGTCACATACAAATACATTTTAAGCCAATTGTTTCAGTTGCCAACCCTGTTCCTTTTCAGTAGGAAAACTAGTAGTATAAGTTTTTATTTTTAATTTCTTAAAACTAGTTTTATTTAAATAAAGGTTTAAATACATTAAATAATCTAAAAAGTTTTAGTTGCTTGCTGTGCAACATTTAGAACTTTTGAATTCATACAGATTTTTTGAGGCTTATATTATGGTTTCAGAATCTGGTGTAAAGTGAACCCCGTTTGGTACAGTATTCATTAGTTGAATGAATAAAACTTTTGCAAAAAATTCCCTCACTTGAGTTCCAGTGATACCAATATGCCCTGAAAATATTTCTTCATGACTTATTCTGAAACTCTTAAAAAGCATAGGCATTTTGTTGTGGTGTGATTTGGATTGTTTAAACCTGTAATCTTTAGAAAGATTAAGAATATTTTCCCTCAAATAAACACAAAGCCAGAAGATAAATGGTAAACAAGACTGATAATAGCATTTGCTGGATCCAGTTTTAGATGTCTTTAAATACAAAGCAGGATTTTTGTATTCTCCAGCATATAGAAAGAACTGGAAATTTTACTGTTCTTGGAATTGTAACAAGAACCATTCATTGTTTGGTCCTTCTTTCTTTAATATTTCTACATTTGACCAATTGTTTGGCCATGGGTTTGTTTTTGTTTTGAATTTTGAGTTTTTATTTGTTTTTTGTGGATTTATTTATTCTATTATGTGTTATGACCCGAAAAAAGCAATATTGTTTTCCCATCAGCAGCTTATTGTGAATATTGATGTCTTTTTCTATGAAACTGTTTTATGTGTTTATATTTTATGTGCTGACTTCTTTGTACTGGTTACAATTAAGCTAAAAGCATTTTTTAAAAAAGCATATTGTATGTTGATAGTTTTCACAGTAACCTATGATTTAGCTTTGGAGAGCAATGAAATTTTTTAGACACTGAAGATAATAAGTTTTAACCACCTTCATTTAGCCTTATTCATTTATCAGGACCATTTATATGTACTTATGGACTTACAGTTTGTACCTGGCATTATAGCAGATGTTATGAATGTAGTGGTGCTCATAAACAGGAATAGTTCTTGTTTTTACGGAGGTGTACATTCTTGGGAAGGATGGCATTGCTCAAATGATCAGTTAGAGTATTACAGCTGTGATGACCACCATCTTGTCTTGTTGTTGAGTCAAAGTGACACTCACAAGTGAAAGGAGGGAAGGATTTTTTGGCTCATAGTTTTTAGAGGTTTCAGTTTCTAGTCAGCTGGCTCCAAAGTAGGGTGGCATGGCAGAAGGCCCCACAGAGGAGAAACCATTCATGGCATGGCAGACAGAAGGCAGCAGGCAGCAGCAGTAGCCTTCCGTCTTTTATTCCATCCAGGCTACAAACTTTTTGGATCTTGCCAGCCACACCTGGAGTGCGGCTTCTGTTTTTTAAATCCATTCAGCCACACCCAGAACTATGCTAATTCCAGTCAGTGGGATAATTTAGCACCACACAGCCATAATCCTAGTATCACATGCCAAAACCAGCCAGCTCTAAAACGCCCAACCTGTGAGCACATGAGACTTTGGAGAGACATTTAGATACAAGCCAGAACAACTACTGATAAAGCACAGTCTGTAATGCTGCAAGTGTTTATGGTAGCTTTGGAAACTTGAGATGTTTCCTTGAAGAGTCAAAGTTAAAAATGAGCACTGAGGCATTAGTAAGAATAAGCTAGGGGAGAAGGGAGTGCATTCTCTACATAGGAAAAAGAGAGCAAACAGACACCTGTTACAAGGGAGGACCGTGGTGGGAGCGAGCAGCAGCAGCACCCAGAATGGAGGAGCCCTGGTCTTAGGTGAGGCTGGAGAAATACACATTTCTCTTTAACCTAAGAGCAGTGACAACACTAGATCTGGTAAAAATTGGAGGAGACAGTAGAGTAGGGATAGATAGAAAGGAAAGAAACAGAAATTCACATTTTGAAAAAGTCACTCTAATTGTGGAAATAGACGTGTTGAAGACTAACCTAAAGGACAGGTAAACAAAATTTTTGTCACATTTCAGGTAAACAACAGTATGCTTTGGTCCAGTGTAATGATGTAGAGAGGAGTATAGCACATGAGTTTGAGAGTTTTCTTCCTGATGTAAAATGACAAGGCTTGGCACTGTGTAGGATTTTGTAAATGAGGTGTAGGAATGTCTAGTGAGATGCGTGTCTCTAACAATTGGCCTCAGAGCTTCAGAAAGATGTGTACGTGACAGTTATGCTGTTGTTAAGTGGATCCACTCATGTGTGTTTGTCATTATGTGTACTTCACGTACAGTAGACCGGGGAGAGTTACAGCTGCTCTGACGCTCCGTTTTTCTTTATTTCCCTCAGAAGTGTAGTGATAGGAGAATATCTGTCATTGTAGATGATATATTGCTTGTTTTTTATTCAAATTTAGTGCCAGTAAGAGTTACCAAAATTCATTTGATCCAGACTCCCTTCTATATTTCAAAAGAAAACAGTCTGTGAAGGAATGCAAACTTCTAACATTATATGGCTAGGAAAGGAGCCTCCCAAGTGCTGGAATTACAGGCATGTGCCACCACTCCTGACTTGCTTCATTTTAAAATACAGAAAATTATCATACAAACATCAGATTTGAATGGTGTCATCACCTGAATAATAATAGTTATCCTTCTGAATAATCCCAGAGATACTCCTTTCACCTTTTTTTCCTCTCAAAGTAGATCCAATTAAATTTCTGTAGTGTAGTTGTTTGTCTCTTTTAATTTAGAATTTGACTCAGTTTCTGATTGCTGTTGATTTTTATGGCATTTATTGTATTTTATGTTTATAGATAACCCAAGATCAAATTGTTATTATTTCTGATTTATCTTGAAGGGAAAATCATAGAATGCAGTTTTCCTTTTAATAGAATATTGGTTTGATATAGTATTTTATTGTGCATAGTGGAAAAATTAAGACTTTAAGTAAAGGGAGGGAGTAGAGGAAATAATAGCATCTTATTAATTGTAAACAATTTTAAGTTATCTTGTGTTATTTTTACTTCAGCCAGATAATCATGTGTGTGTCTTATTTAACTACATGAGCCATTGAAGGAATTAGAGGTACAGTAAATCTCTTTAGCTGAAATTTGGCATAATGCAAACTGCAAAATTCAGTCTTAAGCTTTAAGTAATTTTCCAGACTGAACACTATTTGGTAAGTATTTGAAAGTATGTTAAACAATGTGGTGCCTTTTATACACATATGCTAGTGCTTATCACCAAACTTTCACTATTTTTAAAGTTCACTAAAATGTAAAGTTTCCTCTTAAATGTAATGTGAGAAAGGGTGGCTTAGAAAACCCTGCTTCTTTTGGTGACTCAATAAAATATCACCTATACTATTTCAGTCTATGAGTTTCTCTGTGGCAGTAGCTATTTTCTGCTTTCTTTCAGGTTGCATTTCTCCTAAATTACTCATGTGATGTCAATAAGTTGCTTTTATTTTAAGCAGAAAAAGCAGATGTGTGCAAACCCATTTAACAATCTTCAAAATGTCAAAGTACTCTAATCTTGCATCATCGTACTTGTTTTTTACTTAGCAGGCTCCATCTTAATGATGCCATAAATGTTCGATTTTTTTACTTGGGTCCCTTTACATAAAAAAGAGAGAAACAAATTGATTTGGTCAGGATTACAAAGCTAGACATTGACAAATGTTAGGTAGGATTAGGATTCAGTGACTTCTCACTCAGGGCCGTTCTACTGATCTAACAAAGAGAGACTGACCACTGGAACTCAGCAATTAGAAATGCACTAGCTCTTTAGTACCAGGGATTACTTGGGAGAACTTGGAAGCAACCCTGAACATATCATTTATAGGCAGTGGAACAAGATACATGATGACTTAGTTGATGGAATCTCAATTATGAAGACCGAGAGCAAGAAAGCAGAGGAGTTTTCTTTAGGCGTATTGATCAGACCAAGCAAAAAGACTGAGACCACAACCACTATTTGGGGTATCTGTTTTCAAACAGCTCAAGTAATACTCCAGTGAGGTTTATAAATCCTACCCACTTAAACAGTGATTCTCTTTACACTTGATTCTCTTTATACTTTGATTCCTAAGTATTTCATTTTTTAGATGCTATTGTGAAAGATGTGGTTTCCTTAATTTCTTTTGCAAATAGTGTTATTTGTGTGTAGGAATGCTGTTTATTTTTGATTGTTGACTTTTTATCCAGCTACATGACTACATTTGGTTATTAAATCTAGAAGTCCTTTGGTGACATTTTTGGAATCTTCTATGTAGAATATCATGTCATCCACAAATAATTTAACTTCTTCCTTTCCTATCATTGTTCCTTTCATTTTTTTCTCTTGACTAATTGCTCCACCTAATGTTCCAGAACTGTATTGAATAGGGGTGGTGATTACGGGCATCTTTGTCTTATTTCTGATTTTAGAGTGAATGTTTTTGACCATCAAGCATGATGTTGGCTATTGGTCTATCATAGATGGTTTTTATCAGATTGAGATAAAGACCCTTTATTCCAATTCTATGTAGCATTTTCATCATGTATGGACTTTTGTCAAATACTTTCTCTGTGTCTGCTGAGGTGACCATGTGGTTTTTGTCCTTGGTTCTGTTGATACAGTTTATTGCATTTGTTCTCCAGTATTGCTAAGAGTGTAAACTGGTGCAACAACTACAGAAATCAGTTGTGGAGACTCCTTGGAAGTGCTTTAAGTTCTATTTGACCCAGCTATTCCATTTCTTGGTATCTTCCTGAAAGAATTAAAAGCATCATACCACGTTGATATGTGCCAACATGTTTATAGAAGCACAGTTTGTAATAGCTAAGTCTTGGAAACAGTCCAAATGTCCATCAAAAGATAAGTGGTAAAGAAGATGTGCTTTTTTATATAATGGAGTACTACTCAGCCACAAAAAGGATAAACTTAAGGCATTTCTAGCTAAATGGATGCACTTCAAGGTTTGACTCTTAAGTGAAATAAATTGGACACACATGTTTAAATACCACATTATTTCCCTGATGTGAGAAACTGAAAGTATAAGTAAAGACCAAAATGAATAATAGGTATTTTGAATTGGGAAGAAAATGTTCAAATGGCAAGGGGAACAAGGGACAGAGGAGGAGGAAAAGAATAAAAGAGAATAGAAAGAAAAAATGGAAACAGGGCTTTTGTAAGTAAGGAGAGGAAGAAGGGTTGAAGGGAGAGGGAAAGGGATTGAGAAAAAAAGAATCAAGTATTATGTACAGGTACAAATTCCCTGTAATAAATGTGACTATTATTTCTATCTAAAATGTACCAATCAAATTAACAACAATAACAACAAAAAATTTCATAGGTCTGTGACATACTTAGTGTGGATATTGGCTCCCAGAGTTCTATGTGGTAGAAGCAGAGTCTCTGTGTGGCAGTGTAGACAGACAGTGTAACCTTTAAGAGGTAGGGTCTGTCTAGAAGTCATTTTCCCTTGGAAGAGATGAATGTAATCTTCACCAGGCCTTTAATTGCCCTTACAAGACTAAGGCATCACAAAATAAGGCCGTATTACCTGTTTGATTACATCTACATACATCTCTTTGCCTTTCAACTTATCTACCATCTCAGGTACAGACAAGGCGGCCCTTACCAGAGGCCAGATGGGAGCATCTGAACTTGGACTTTGAATCTCCAAAACTGTGGGCCAAATAAATTTTTTTTTCACAGAGTTCCGAGGCACAAGCTTTTTGTTATAGCTACAGAAAATGATTAGGACAGTCTCTAAGCTTATGAATCAAGAAAAGCAATTAGTATAAATCATGTTTTATGGAAGGCAATAGGGAAAAAACTAGCTTTTTTATTTCATCTGATCAACTAAAACACCCACATTATTCAGGAGAACAGCTTTAAGTATTAATGTATAGTATTTATTAAGTATTTATAAGTAAGCCTTATTAAACTATTTGCTCTAATATATTTAACATTTCATAGTGTGAAAACAGATAAGAAAATTATGTTGATTTGGTGAAATAACCTGAACTATTTCAGTCCTTCCTTTTGAAGTGAGCAATTTACTTTCAGGACGCCTAAGAATAATGATATATTTCCTTCACAGTTACTACTTCATATTGGAGCTGTCCAGTGGTCTAGAACTTAGCATTTCAGTTGAACTCTCTTACCTAGAGAGAATTATCAAAGACATTTTAAAGGCTTGGATGATATTTTTCACAAGTCACCTTTAGTTTTGAATCAGTGGTAAAAATAAATTTAATAATTGTATGAACAGGTTGTAAAATTTCAGATAGATCATATCTTATATATTTGAATTGTCTTTAATGTGGTACTGGAAATTGAACCCAGAGCCTCTTGTGTACTACCTATGCAATCTAATACTAAGCTACATCCCTAGTCCTTTTTTTTATTTTTGAGACAAGATCTCAGTAAATTATCCAAGCTTACTTCCAACTTCTCTTACCTCTTGTCTCAGCTGACTGAGCAGCTACAATTATAGGTGTGTGTCATTACACACAGCTTTCTATCTTTTTATAAAGACATTTTTTCTAGAGCTTTCTTGCAAATCATATTTTCTATCTAATATAGAGAAACTAGTCTTCTTTAAAATCTAAACTTCAGCCTCTGAAACAAGAAAACTGATATTGTACTCAGTGACACGGTATCTTAGGAAGTCTGCTTGTGAGCAATGCTTATATGCCGTCCTATGTGAATGGGCATTTTATAGTCCGTAATTGGGGATTATCACAGAATCTAACTGCAGGAACCTTATAGGAACTGTAGAGTCATCAAGCAGCAAATTCCCACAGACCCTTGTAAAAAAAAAAAAGGCTGTGGGTGAGGTGAATAAATGGACCTCTGCAAAGAAGGAAACTTAACTCCTATTAAGTAGGTTGGGGAGCTTTCCAAACAGGTCATCTGAGCCCTGGCAGAACAAAACTTTTAGCTCTGTGTATGGGGAGGGAACATGCCTTGTAGGCACAAGTCTTGAGAAATTTTGCCATGGTACTTTACGTGAAGGGAGTTGAAAACTTGCAAACCTGCAAGTATAAAGAAATATATATTTAAAAGTAGATGTTTAACTTAGAACCTGTTTAAATTTATCTTTTAAAATTGCTTTTTATTAATTTTAAAAGATAAAAAATAGATATTATTAAAACAAGTATGTACTACTAACATTTTATAATGTGGTAAAAATTTTTTAGGAGTTTGGTCTTTTCATGATATATAGTTCTGTATTTTAAAAACTCAAATTTTACCTGATTGAATATTTGGACACTTGTCCTCTTTTTCTCCTCTCTGACCATCATTTTCCCTGTGGATTCTTCATCTTTTATTTTGGGGTCTTAAGAGTAAAACATCTGAACCACTTTCATAAATTCCCCTCTGCAAACTAATAATGAAATTAATTTGCAATGTAAAGTCAAGATGAGGCCTTTAAATTTGATACTTTTCATATTAAAATTATATGTATAAATGGTGGGCAAAATAACCATCTTTTTGTTTGGATTGTGCATTTGAACCTCAATGTGGGGTGACAGCTGCGGATTGAATATGAAAATAGTTGGACCTTACCTATAGCATGTAGTTTCATCTTCAGAAGATCAGTGACCAGTTTCCTTGTAATCCATCTCAAACTTTGTTTTGAAGTTGGGATGAGTTTTACATCCTTTTTCTGTGACCTCTTACTGTGGTTATAAAATGCTTTTTGTGTACCTGTGTCTACCATCACCTTTAGACCTTTTGCAGAATAAAGCAGTTTTCCTTTCAGTGAAGAACACTTGAAAACACATTACCATTTACACTCAAAACATACAAAGAATCTGAATTTAATGTAAGGAGAAGCAAAACATTTAACTGTTCCTGTGTGAGCTGACAGTGCTCTTAACAGTGGTAGCCATTACTAGGAGTCTAGATGGGGAATCATCTCTGCAGAGCAGCCTGCTTGGTGCATCACTTTCTGGTGTGACATTAGGAAGAACACTGCAGTTAGTATTGGAGCCCTTCGTGTTAGTCATTTGATAATTGCACAGTTCTGCTTTAGCAAAAATGGATGCTTTATTTCTTTTATTGTAACAATTCACAGTCAAGCGTTTTGTAAGTTTTTTTTCCTACAGTTTCATGCAGTTTAGTCATCCTACGTGTTGATTTTAACTAAATTTTAAAGTTTGTACCTATGTTTAGATTTCATGCTTCGTCTATTACAAAAGGAAATGGATTTAAGAAACTAAAGTGTTTGTTTTAAAAAGCAAAAGATTTATATAATCTGAAGAGAAACCAGAGTATAAAAAGCATTCTTAATATAAGAATAACACATTAAAGTATTGAAGTTAATCTTATCTAGAAGACTTGGTCCATGACTCGTCCTCTGAGGTCTGGGGTGAGGAGCAGCCCCTTCTGAATGCACAGTTCTCCTGACTGAGGGAAAAGAGTGAGACTTGCGGAATAGCCAGAAGGTAGCACTTGCAACTTTTTCTGGGAGATAGCATCCCGGCTTTTCAGTTGTGTTTCTCTGGCTGAGTGTGATGTCAGTGGGACAAATAAGCAGACCTTTGCCACAAAAAATATCCTTCAGGACCTCAGCAGTGGACAGGAATGTATAATCCTTTAAATCCTTCCTTTGAAAGGAAGAGAGGAGCTGGGGGCAGTAATGCCACTACTACCAAAGATACTATGTATCCAGCCAAATGATTTAACAGAGTTTGAATTCTGATGATCTTGTCTCTACTTAGAAATAAAAAGAAAGCTTTTGGCTATCAGAGTTATTAACCTTTGACCCAGGTATGTATCTATATTAATTTCTATCATCTATAAAACCCAAATACGTTTTTATTCTTACAATGTGGGTATTCGTATGCCTAGAGATAGTGGCTTATGTTAGCTGTCTTCTTAAAGAAATATAGTACTTAAAATGCTAGCAGCTCTTCTTAACTAGGTTCTTCATCCAAATGAGAAAACACAGAAAGTGGTTTGAAGGACTTGTCTCAGTCCTCCCAGTGTGGTGGTCCATAAGTGATAGCCTTCTAGATGTATGGCAGAGTCATTTTACCAACGTAGACACTTTCGGTGTTAAGTATCAATTCTCTGGCAAAAACTGGTTGAGAAAGGCTATGGAAAGATTATTAAAATGTGTTTGACAGTTCTGATAATAGGGAGAAAAACAAGCCTATTCAATGTTAGCAATTTTAATAATTACACTGTATAAGTGGCCCTCAGAGACATTTTTTCCTCCTGCTTTATATTTACTTGTGTGTTTAGGGTTTGTTTTTCTGGAAGAAGAACTTCAAAAGGCTCTTGTTTGTTTCCTACCAGAGACTTTGCTGATAGAACACAAATTGGTGCCACACAGCAATGGGCTACTTTGCAGATGGCCTGGGGCTTTGCACATTGTATGGAGAATAACGGCAAAGAAAACAGACCACTTCTTACCTGCTCATTAGTGACATTACATATTTTGACAGTATCTGATAATTGACTTGACATCTGTTTCTTAGCAGTTTCCAAATCAGTTTTATAAGTGCAGTGGTACCTAGATGATTGTCCTTAATTGGTTCTCAGAGTCACAATAAGTACTAAAAAACGATGAGTACCAATCTAATTTTTTGGGTGAAGACTGTAACAAAGCACAAGGCAGTCCACACCAACATGTTCTAGCTTGCACACCGAGTACCAGAGGATGAGTACTGGGACAAACAGCTCTGAGTTTGATCCCCAGCTCCACAGAAACAAATGCAAAAATGTAGGGTACCAAATTGGAAGAGCTTCATAGTAGTCAAGTATCAAGGTGGTACTTGATAAAAAGTCAGTGTAACACAGATTATTAAGTGATTTTAAAACACAGTTTTACTTAAAATTTAAATTGTATACCGTTTAACTTTCGCTTTTTGGAGAGGCACTCATTAACTACACAACACAAGCTGCAGTGTCATTCCTGCAGTTAGGTAGGTCATTTGGTAAGCCTCTTGGTGGTTAATTACTCATGACAGCTCTTGATACTGATGAACAGTATAGTGAATGAATTTTAAAGACCTTTTGAGTAGTAAACTACTTATATTTGGACAACACAGAACTTATATTTCAGTACAGGTTTAAAAGGGTAGCTAATGTTACGTTTTAAAAGGTTTATAGTGATCAGTAAATAGGTATACTGACAATACAGAAAAGAGCTACATGGAAAAGGTGTGCAGTGTATGATTGTAGGATACCAGATAGTCACATTGCTGCTTGCCCCCACGGCCCTTTTTAGTACCACTTTGCCAACCAGTAAAGGTGGGTAAGACTAGCTAATTTTAAAAACCATGTTGTCCATTAATCCCTGTTGACCAGAAAACTGGCTGAATAGAAAGTGTTTGATAGTATCTGTAAAGCACCCAATTAATGTAGAGAGTAATTGATAGTAAGTCAGAGCCTAAATAGCTTGCTAAAACAGTACTTAGATATTCGACTCTTATAATTTAGATGTTTTTCTACTGAAGGTATCTAAGAGTTTCAGCTGCTTTATCTACTCATTGAAAAGTTTTCCTAAATGGTACCACCAGGGATGAAGAAAAGACAAGTAACCCTACTAATTTGAATAATTTAGAATAACATAATTAGAATATTTTTACTTCAGTGTTTTTTGGGAGATGCAAAAGGTTAATCTGTCATTTATTTTTCATTTTAGAAGATAATTTTTTCTAATTTTTTAAGAGAAAAAAAGACACAGGAAAGCAAAAAGCAAAAGAGACAAACAACAGCAACAACAATCCCAAAAAATAACAGTATAGGTTTTCAAAACAAGATGATAGGAATTTAACAGTGCTTGTAATATTGTATATTGTTGCCTTCAAAATCATTGCTTAGGTTACTAGATATAGACATGTAAAATTGATCTAACCGTATGAGTATTAACTGTTCTTTTCCAAGAACTAATACAATTAGTAAATAATTTTTTTAGTTGTACATATTTGTAGTACATAATGTTTACATTCCCTATGTGGATTTGGTACATGTGCGTAATACATCTTAATTCTTTAATTTTAATAATAACCATGAAAATATAGTTACATATTTTCCTCTTTTATTTATTGAGTTTTGAGCTCAAATACACAGTCTCTATCATCTAATAGGATTGACTGTGTGTGTGTGTGTGTGTGTGTGTGTGTCTGTGGGTGTGTGTGAATGTTTAGATTGGGAAAATATACTGAATATGAAATCTAAACCCTATATTAGTCTTAAAATGGAATCCTTAAAATGAAAAATCTGAGGTATAGAATTGTCTTCCTATTATTCTTCATACCACTTACTACACGAAAGCTCTGTTTTACTTCTTTTAATCAAATAATTTCCTTTATATGTAGTAAGAAAAATAATGGAAGTTATAATACTCTACCAGAAATATTTTGCCTTAAGATTATAAATGTTGTCAGCTAAGTGGAATTCTATGTTTTTGTTCAACTTTGCTATGCAAAATATGAGAATTTTAAATCCATGTATTATCAAATTTACTACATGGGTCATTGTATCATAGATCCTTAGTTGTCATATTCATCCGGAGATCCCAACATCTATTCTAAATAGAGAATTGAAAAAGAAAGCAGTAGGGTTCTGAAGAGTTAGGGAGCTAAAACTTATTTAGAAATGTTTTATATTTAAGGCTTGACAGTGATAAAGGAAGCCAAGGAATAATAATGACTCTGATGTTAACAATTGGTCCCTGAGTCTGAGAACTGACACTGTAATCCTAGAGTTGACAGAGTTATAGAGCAAAGGCTGTCTTGGTGATGGATTAGAAAAAAAAAAAACAAGAGACTTTTAAGAAATAACATTTGACATAGGTTAAATAAGCAAACATAACTCAATTTGGCAATATCCACCAAAATTACAATCACAGTCTTCCTTTAATCCAGCAATCACAAACCTTCTGTTGTTCTAACCTACAATGGCAAATATGTGAAATGACATATTCATGTTTATTTGATGCAATTTTGTACATAGTAGTAAAAGATTATAGGTACAATGTAGTATATAGAATAAGAGATTGGATCACAAAATTAGGCATTGAAAGGTAAATCAGAAGTGTATATGTCATTTGACATGTATTATCAGCAAAATAGCATTACAGTGCAGGAAAAGGAGATAATGAGAAATTGAAGTCAAAGGATGGCAAATGGGAAAAAACTGTACATTACTGAGATTTACTATAAACTATCAGATTGTCTTTTTATCACTTCTTTGATTAGAATACATAAAAATATATAAGGGTTTTTATAATTTGTCCTGTTTTGATTCATGAGTTTTATCATAAAAACTGAATAAGCCATTAAAGTCCTTGGGAACCTATTCCTTGTGGTCAGTAAAAATTACTCTAATTGATTCTTACAGTTTACCCATTCTTATGTAATCAAGCTAAGGACGGTTGATTAGGACAAAAGTTAGCACATTTCTTACAAAAATATTTTTCAACAGGAGAAAAGCATTTTAAATTTTATTTAACATCTATAAAGTACTTAAAATCATGGGAGAGAATACTTGGAAACTGTTCTGTATCAGGTTTGCATGAGTGCATACAATCGTAAAGGCTCAGACTAAAGCTTTGGCCAGAAATAAGCAAAGAGAATCCAGACTTTATATTCATGTCAGTTAAAAAGACTTCTAATGGTTTAAATAGCAGGAATAAAGCCTTGTGAAGAATGAGAGATGACACTGAATTTTTATGCTGTTGAACTTTGATAAAGTGATAATTCTCATTGTGATAAAGACATTAGTCATCATAATATTTCTATTTGAGGAAGTTTCCTTTAAGAAAAAATGAAAATGCTGGACATACAAGCTTGATTGATTAATTTTTGGTTAGGTGTTGCTAAATCTTGCTTACTAAAGTGATAAATTCCAAATGCATTAATATGTGAATTGTCTGTATTATCCTTTACTACAAAAATCACTACCATCTTTTTGAGTATTTTAAAGCTAGATATATTTTAAGTTATATTTCTCACCTGTACAATAATGGGAATATATAAATCAACAATTTTTCAGACTTCATTATAAGAATTTGTGCAATGATAGATTTTCCAAGTGTCATAAAGTTTCACATTTAATTCTCATAACATTTTGTTGTGGTGGCAGTGGTAGTATTCTCATTTTCACATGTAAAATAAAAGCCTAGCTAGTTTGTGACCTACAATAGTAATGTAGCTCTTAAGTCTTCAGACTCCAAATGTCATCATGTCTTCACCCTACCCTAGCATGTTATATTTAATGTCTTAATATTGTAGTTGCTTAACAGCAGGCATTTTATCTTTTCAGGATATGGCTTTAGTTGCTCCTGAGGCTCCTTCAGAACAAGCTAGGAGAGTTTTTCAAACCTATGATCCAGAAGGTAAAAGATGCATTAACTCTGTTTTATATCTTTATGTGTTTGAAATATGTTGATACTTAGTTGAGCTTTATTCAAAAGACTTATTGAATACTGAATGAAGTGCAAGTTGCAGTTCTCGAAGATTTTAAAAGGGAAATAATAAAAATGGAAACAAAAAAAAATGACACATTATATGCACGTCACTGTGGCATAAGATTTTGTGTGTCTTGAGCTCCTGAAATGATAATTTTCAAAGAACTTAAGAAAGTTGTATTTTTCTCTGTTTGGTACTAAATATCAGGATTGAGATTCAAATAAATGATTTTCTATTATCTATTTATCTAAATGAATATTAAACAGACCTAGGCTATTTCTGTGTAAGTGATTGTGCTAGAATAAGGATGTGGAAGTATATCAACTTTATCATTCTGTTTTGAACTTATTTACTCTACCAAAGTGTAGTTTTGATAAGTTCAGTTCACTTTATGAACAATTTGTGTGTGTGTGTGTGTGTGTGTGTGTGTGTATATTTAAAGACATTTCATATTTTAAATGTCTCTTTACTGTCACCTGAGTTGTTTTGATCACCTTTATGTTCATTTACTTAAGGAATAGTTATGCCTTGACTATCACAGCCAACTCACTAACTTTTCACATATAACTTAAAAACAAATGTCCTAGGTTCCATTGTAGATTACCATGCAGAATTCAAAGTTGTTGGGTAGGTGGAAGCCTTTGTGAACTTTTGAATTGAATCAGAATTTTATAGACACATTTTTTTCTGTCTTGAAGCTTTTTGGAATCTGTCTTTTCTTCTCTGAAAATTTGAATCCTGCAGATTCTAGGAATATATCATTGCTCACATCATATATAAACAGTCTATTAGGCTAGTTATTTTATTGATCTGTAAAGCTGTTTTCTTAACTACCAAATGAAAATAGCTGTACCTGTTCCCTAGACTCATTATAAAGATCAAATGAATAAGTTGTGGGAACACTTTACTCAATGCCACTTTCTAATGTGAATAGGTATTTGATGTGTTCTCATCTATCCAAGGGAATTGTTGCTCATACTGATGTGGTGACTCTTGAGTTATGTTCTTTTCTTCTTTTATGATGCCTTTTCCTTTACTGAAGAAAATTATTTTTTCTCAGAATTAATAACCTTTTAAACTTTTGGAAGTGTTCCATTCTGATTCTTTAGATAAAGAAGTTAAAGGGCTTTACACACTCACATTTCCCACCTTGAATGATGTTAGCCTTATAATACACCAACTTTGAACTAGAATCATTGCTACATGTAGCACACTGAATTATACCATGGAAAGTAACTACTTATAATCATTCTCTTGCTATTTTCAGTGTTTTGATGGAAAAGATAGAAAAGCATTCTGTCTCCCAAATTTTTAAAATTTATTTCAAGCTAAGCACCAAATCTAATGAAAGATGAGCTTATAAGCAGTAACATTTTAATATAAAAATGAAATTTAATTTAAAATTTACCATAAAAATGAAATAAAAAAGTATAAGATTGAAAGAGGTGCTGGAAATAAATTGAACATAAATTGGAAGGTTATCATGAAAACTTGAGGAGGGAAAGTCACATTGGTATGTGGAAGCTAAGAGAAACGAAAGTGTTTTATCTCTGAACATATGCAGGAGATAGCAGTTTATGGCCCAGAAAAGCCAGTAAAATAACCTGAGTGGGAAGACAGTACAAGAAAAAAAAAGGTAGATTTATTAAAGTGTTGCTAGAAGTAAGAGGTTATTGGAATAACTAAGGAATATAATGACAATAAATGTTTTGATTGCTGCTTTAACACTATTTCAGGAAATGAGTTGAGCAATTTTCGGTGGCACACTCTCTTTAAAGATGTGTTTAAGACATATATGTTATTTTCTGTCATCTCTAACCTTTTAAAAATTTTATTAGTGCATGTTGCAATACATAAGAGTTACATTCATTGTGGGTAGCTGATACATGTATAAATGCATTTTAATACTTTTTTCTCTCCTTTCTCTTCTTTCTCATACCCCTTCTTCTGTTAGTTCCCTTTGCAAAACTTCTGTCTCCTGACTTCCTATTTTCCATCTTTCATTTTGCTCTTTAATTTATTTATGCTTTGTTTTTACCATATAAAGAAACCACAGTATTTAGATTTCTGTGTCTGATTTTTTCCCCTTCACATTATGACCTCAAAGTGCATAAATTTCCTACGAATGACTGAAACTTACCTTCTTTATGACAGAGTAGGACTCCATTGTGTATAAACACCATATTTTCTTTATTCTATTGATGGACCTACAGGCCATTTCCAAGGTTTAGATATTATAAGTTGTGCTGCTATAAACATGGTATGGTTGTATCACTGTAATATGATGTCTTTAATTTTTTCATGAAGAAACCTAGAAGGGGAATATCTGGGTCAAATAGAATTTCTAGCTTTAGTTTTTTGAGGAATCTCCGTCCTAATTTCCATGGTGGTTGTACTAGTTTACATTTCCATCAGCAGTGTAGAAGGGTCCTTTTCCCCATTGTTCACCTGTATTTACTGTATTTTGAGTTCTCAGTGGTGGCCATTCTCTCTGGGATAATATGGAATCTCAGTTTTATTAGTGCATGTTGCAATATATAAGAGTTACATTCATTGTTCACATCTCACATCACATCACATCTCACATTCCAGTGGAGTGTACTGGCTCAAAGCCCTGCGCATACACATAAATGCCCACTCTCATTCAGTACTCTTACGGGGTTGTGTTTCTACCATACTGACAGCGAACTGCCTTCAAAGCAAGCAGTATTCATAGATATAGGAGATCTGAACTTTAAAATGCTTGTTGGAAGTCTAGATGAAAACATACGCCTTGATAATACAAAGATGCCAAAACTTGAGATTTTTTATATTAGGAGATATTTATCATAGGTAGGTTTGGATATTTGCTTTTTGTAAATATTTGAATCATTTATGAAGCAGCAGGCTTGTACAATTCATTTTCTTTTACCAATTTACTAAAGAAAATTAGAGTTCTTATAATGCCAATACTAAATCACAAATTTTAAACAGTGACAGTTTTTCCAAATTGAGTCCATGACAGGTGCAATATGAAAATTTTCTGTTCCTAGAAGAGAAAGAAAATTATTCATTGAATAAAATGATTTTCATCTACAAAGTTTTATGTATGTCAGCTTAGCAGGACTATAAACTGAATTATTAAAAAGAGTGCAAGCGTAATTTGTTCAGCTACCACAGAATAGATCACTTTTTCTATATATGATTTTTCATGCAGATAAATTTTACTCTCTCATCTGACTGTCACAGCTAATAGTTTAGCTATTTGTAATCCTCTGTGGGAAGCTGACGGATTAGAAGCTGAAATAAGTTTTTTAGTCTTTTCTGTAATTTACAGGCTAATCTCATCACCAGTGTGTTTTTTTCTCAAACATAGCATACTTTGTTTCAATATATACGCAAATCAGGCCTTCTCAGAACAGCTGAACACCAACAGACCTTATTAGTTTTCTGAGTATTTCTAGTCTCCATTTACTAAAGGCTGGTATGGGGACCGGACCAATGTCCTTTTATACCTCCTCTCACAGTACTTACAGCACAACTGATTACTGATCTAGAGAGGTCAAGTTCTGGAACCCATGAGCATTTGTGTCTTTATCTTGCTACTCATGCCACCTTAGCTCCCCCTACTGGGTGTTCCTCCTGGTTCTGACAGTTGGGTAGACCTGTAACAGCAGTGTTACACGTGCCTTAGGCATGTGGAGAATTCTGTTACTGGACTTGTTCCAGCAGGCTAGCCATCCTATGTAGCATTGCCTGTAGGAGGCCACATCGTTCATGTTCTAAACAAGTGACTTAGTATTGATCTGTTGGAACATACACCTAGTTTATAAAAAGAGGGACCTGTATAGAGTAGTAACAATAATTGGTATTTGTATGGAATATTACTGTTTATAAAGTGCTTTTCTTCCATCATCTCATTAAACTTCACTGTAAATCTGGGAGATAGGGATTCTCATTGTTATTTTGTTCTTAGGAAAACCAATTTTTAATAATTTGAGTCATTTCCTCAGAGCTACATATGTAGTTATGAGAAGCTAGAGTAGGAGGATTCTAGTGTTCTGCTAGAAAATCAAGTGTTCTGGCCCCTTTTCTACTACCAGTGTCTTTTGCAAAGGGTAAAGGCATAAAACAGCATCTTTTAATCTTTCTAAATTTGACTTTACTTTGAACTGTCATTCTCAATTTAGTGGAACAAAGGTTTGATATTGACTCTCATTTACTTGAGTAATTATAGTAATCTCCATTTCAGACTCTTTAGGCTGTTATGAGGTAGTTTAAGTATGTCAAGCATACTTACAAAGTCAAAAATACACTTTTGAAGTGTTAAGTTCTCATTTGGAGTACCAAAATTTTAATTTCAATAGGACCTTGATATATCACTTTAATTACTTGGTTTGGTTTAATGAGTAATCTCAACTCAAGAAATGAAAACAGGCACTAGTATGTGTGCTTAGAGCCTAAAAAAGAATCAGGTATCTGGCTAATGAGAAGTGTTACTCTTTGGAGAAAATTTGTTTCTCTCTCTCTCTCTCTCTCTCTCTCTCTCTCTCTTTCTGTCAGGGAAAATTTTTTAATACTTGCTTTGTACTCAAGCATATATAAGAATTTTTGGAAAATAACAGGAAGAATCAATATGTAAGTAAATTAATTAATATGAAAGACACTGTATCTCAGAGGAGTTTTGTAGAGCCTCCTAAAGAACACTGTAATATTAGGTAGATACCCATGATAGCCCATATACATAAGACTCTACTGAATTGCTCTTGACTGCCAGTGGACAAAAAAAGATTGCACTACATTTGGAGATTATGGACTTTTAACTGTAACTTAACTAATCAAAATAAGCAATTCTTCCATCTTTAGACTCATCAAAACTCGGCTCACAAAGCTTGAATGTTTTCACAAGTGCCTTCAAACAAATTCTTTATTCTCTTTATATCAAATTATGGGAATTTAATAAATTGGAATTACTACTCTAATTCTCCCCTTAAAAATTACACATTATGGGGCCTGGGGATTTAGCTCACTGGCACAGCACCTGCCTGGCAAGTGTAAAGTCCTGAGTTCAATTCCTGGTAACCTCCCGTCAAAAAAAAAATCATACGTTTTTAATTATCCTAAGTGCTTCATGACATTTTAGTCCAGGCAAATCTGCCTCCAACTGGGTAAGCAGATGCCTACAATATTTGAGACCAGGAGAGATCTTTGTACTGTACAGCTTCTCCATTTCCTTCATGATGGAGAGAGGGTAAAATTGCATGTCTTGAACAAGCAACTGTACACTTTATTCTGTAATTTAGTTACAGGACTAGAACTTCTACACATTGTTTGCCTTGGCCAGATCTTTTAAATCCATGTAATCCCTGAAAAGACATTGTGTTGTGTGCTAATTTAAGAATGAGTAAATGGATATGGGAACTTGGGTACTGTACATTCAAGGGAATGAACAACTTACTTGTTTAAAAGTAAGATATTTTGTGTATCATGTACCATTGTGTCAATCAGAGTTTGGGCCACTTGCCAATGCTGTTCCCTCAGCCAGCCACCGAAACGAAACGAAACAAAACAAACCAAAACAAAACAAACAAAAAAAACCCGAAAACCTTTTCTTAAAAAGTCACCATCAACATTTGATTCTGCTCTGTATTTCAACTTTCAACTTTGAAATTTTCTGATTAAATGTATGGCTTTTTAAATCACCAAGGCTGTTGGATCTTTTGTTGCTCTTATGTTGTCAGTTATGTAAATAAACAGTGGATCACTATGTGACTTTAAGACATAAAAATTGTTGTAACAAAACAAAATTTGTCACAAAAAAATTCTTTTCACTTGATTTCATAATGGGAATTTAAAGGTTTATTTGTTAAAAGATAAGTCTAGGTCGGGCATGATGGTGTGTACCTGTAATCGCAGCACTCAGGAGTCTGAGGCAGGAGGATCACCATGAGTTCAAGGCTAGGTGAGCTCAAGGCCAGCCTAAAGGATATAGTGAAACCCTGCCTCAAAAAAGACCCCCCCCAAAAAAAAAGTGCCAGTTACTTTGTTATTATACTTTTATGTAAAAAGCAGATTTGTAAGGTGCTTATGGAAGTAGTTTGACTTTGAATTTTCATTGTAGTTCTCAGGTAAAAGTTATACGATTGATTTTTTTAATGTGAAATTTCCCTTGAAAATAAGTTTTTGCTTATCTGTATATCTAAGAAAAACAGTATGAGAATACCTAAAAATAATATGCATTGTACTGATACTATGCAAAATACTATTTTGTGAAATAAATTTTGATTTCAATTTTTCTGACTTTTTTTCCCCCCTAGATAATGGATTCATACCTGATTCACTTCTGGAAGATGTAATGAAAGCTTTGGACCTTGTTTCAGATCCTGAATAGTAAGCTAAATAAACAGAGTTCATTAAATCTAGGACATAGATATATTTATACCTTTTAAAAAAATACTTAAAGCTATATTCACAAAGTAATAGCAATTTACGCAAAATGAAGATATAGGAGAAAACCAGCCTAATCTGCCATGTTACCAGAGATGTTAAGATATTTACAATGAGTTTCCCACCATGCACTTTTTTTCTTGCTTTTTAAAAAGTACTAAAAATGTCTTTTTCTCTTAATTTTAAATACAGTTTTTCTCTCTGCAAAGACTTTTTTTCCATTTTTAAAGATTTAATGTATTTTTTTGCAGCTAATGATATATCTAATGATAGTTTTGGGTAATATAAACACTATTGCTGGTTGTGCTGCTTAAGTAACCAGCAGGCTTTCAGTTTTCCCTCTTAAAGATGTCTGAAGACACCAAGCATCTCCAGATGATTGAATTAAATGTTCTGAGCGTGGGATCACCTCAGTGTATCACAGAAAGTAGATACTTAAGGCTGTCTTGATATTGTGACGTTGTCTTCATTCCTCACTGTAATGTGTCATATGCTGTTACTTGGTAACTTCCTCCATTGAGTTAAGATTTCTTTTTTTTTTTTTTTCCTCCTTTTGGCCATGCTAGTGATTGAAGCCAGGGTCTTTGTACTGAGCTACTGGCTCTTTTTGTTTGAGATAGGGTCTTGCTAAGTTGTCCAGAGGGACTTAAATTTACAATCTTCCCACCTCAGCCTCCCATAGTGGTGGAATTACAGATGTGCATCACCTGCAGCTAGACAATTTAATTTCTTTATTATCCATCAGAAAATATTTCTTATTAAACAAGATACATGAATTTATTGAAAATAAATATAAAGGATCTGTACTAACTTAACCAATTTTTCTGCAAAATTTTATTTTTGCAAGTTTTTTTTTTTCTGACAGCAAATTTTAGCTTATGAGCACAGTGAGTCTAGCAAAAGTACTGTGAAACACAGCACAGTTTTTAGAATTTGGTCTTGTTCTGTTTTTAAATGAGTTCAGGTATGGGTTTTTGAATTCTCAGTAGTTAGACATAAATGTCATTTTCAGCTACAAGAGAAAAAAGTCAGAAACAATTGGACTAGTCCAGGAAATTGTGATCTAGTAATTCCTATGTTTCTTCAGATCAGGTTTGCAAGTAGAAACCATCTTGTTTGCTGTTATTCACAAGTGAATCAAATTCATGATTTTAATGATTCTGCAAATTGGATGATGACAAAGAAAAACACCATTTTTTTGGTTTTGTTTTTGCTGAAGGAATTTTTTTATTCAAATTCATATTTAGATAGCTAATTGTTCTTGTTTTGTCATAATGCGTAAGATTCTTGAAGCATCGTACAATTGATTTATTCAGATTGTAATTTGAGAAAGAGCCAAAAGATTATGCTGAGTTATTTATTCATAGTTTGGCTTACTCACTTTAAAAAAATGTGATAGCCAATAGACTAGGTTATTTGCAAGATTAAGTAAGCAGAGCAAATGTAGTACGACTTTCCCTTTCCCTGTGTATAACCCCTGGGCCAGGCCTAGCTCACATTTACAAACCTGGGCTCCCTCTCAGCATAGTATTCCAGCTGGAGGTAGGAGGTCTTGGCGGTGGGACCCATGCAAGCCCCCACGGGCCTTTCCCAGTGCTGATGCTGTGTCATGTGGCAGGATGAGGCTGCCTAGCCGGAGTTCCCAGGAGGCAAACGCAGCCTTCAGAAAGCTTTAATGAAACAAAGGTCACCTTACAAGGATGGCTTAGCCTCCCTTTATGAAAGATACACCAGGTAGCTGACCCAGACTGAATGCAGGCCAGGCAAGGGGGAACCCTGTCCCCTCCAAACTCTGAGAATGGTCCCTAGACAGAGTCCTTCCTGGCAGGTGATTCTGTGACCCTGACTGTGTCTGGCACTCCTGCTGCCCACTCTTGAAACCCTGAGCCACAGAAGGGGCCTAGACTCATCTGACTGGAATGAAAGTGAAGGGGAAAGTTGGTTAACTAAGACCTTGATCCCCAAAGTCACTGCTTTGCTTACTGCATAATAAGCTCAGTTTCACTTAGGATGTCTAGTTGGAAGTAACATGGGGAAAACCTTTTTCTGAAAAGACTATTTTCATTTGTAAAACCCTTCAAACTGCAGTCTGCTTTACTCAGCCTTCTTTCCAGGCATACACAACACTGCCCATGGCATGATGCGCTTTCGCAGGCAGCTTGGCCAGAGCTCTGGCTACTTCACGCTGTGCTGACTGATGGAGGCCTGCGCCGATAAACTCTTCCTGGGTACCCTTTACCTTAGACTGGCTAAGACTATTAAGCCTGTCTCATTTAGTTCTTGAAAATGAGCTTTTTAAGAGATGGTCTGATGCACCACTGCCTGTTGACATATTTCTTTTTCTCCTTGGACTTTAAAATAAACTTAAATTGAATGTTTCATTTGGTTGGTAAGTTCTGGCATACCTATGATGATGCTAACGGAATTTGCCTTTGGAAGGCTACAAGCTTGGGTTTATAAGCCTTGGTTTTTACATTACTTTACCTAATAAGGAACAATATTCTAAAGTCATCGTCATGATTTAAATTTTAAATAGTAACAGATTACATGGGTTTAAAAATAACCAAGTTTTGGCAAATTTAGTGTCATTCCTATGTATTTGTCATTAAAGATCTAAAAAAAACAGCTCTTACGATTTTTGGCAACAAATGTGTTATAGTACCAGTAATTTAATCATGAAAGGAAAAAAACAGTTTTTTCCCCCTTTGGTGTCTACTGTTTTTCTTTTTTCTTCCCACAGTATAAACCTCATGAAAAATAAATTAGATCCAGAAGGATTAGGAATCATATTACTGGGTCCATTTCTTCAAGAATTTTTTCCTGATCAGGTAACAGAGTTGATATATGTATTGCTTGTTTTGTTGGGATGATCATCTGCTTTTAAGATGTCCTAACATGCAAATAAGAGACTGAAAAGCCACTGTTATGTAGCTCCCTTCTGTGCAGAGGGGTCTTAAGGGTATGTGTGTACATGGTGATGGAGGGGTGCAGAGGGCCAGCAGGGAGTGGAGCTTATGCCAACATTTACACATAGTACTACTGTTGTAAAACAAGAATGAAATTCAGACGTATGTGGAATAGAAAGATTCTCCATTACTCCTCCATGTTCATTCTCTCAGGTAGCTCTTGTTAATAGATTAGTATATATCTTCTTAGAACATTTTAAATACAAGAAAAGAAAGTAAGAATGCTTGTAGGTAGTGGTAACTCCTACTAGTGAACCTCATTTCTAGCAGAATTTCTGAGCAGAAGAAAACCTTTATGTTTGTGTGGAACTGTGCTTTTGGGACATTTTCTATACAGCTTTGATAACCAGTTATTAAGAGTCCATACTTGTCTTAAAACCATTGATTCTACTGCTGGCAAGCCATTCCTGTATCCTACCTCTCCCTTTTCTTCTTTGTTTCTTACCTAAATGAAGTATATTACCATTGAACTGAATTGTTTAGCTAGATATATTGTGGTCATTTCATCAGACAGCAGGATAGTTTAACATTCATTGTTCCAATGGAAATGCCAATTTCCCTTCTACCTCTACTATAAAAGAAATACAATGACAAGTAGAAAAACATTTTAAAAAAGGAAAGTGTAGAAAACATCAAGATACAGTTATTAAATTTCATGATATAATTATTAATGTAATGTCTAGATTTAAATAACCTTTATCAGAGTAGACAGTATTAGTCATGCTCAATTGTAAATAAAAAGGAATCCATAGTTTCTAAGCTTGTATCTAATTGTTATGGTCATTTTGAATAAAGTAAGACAAAATTTTAAAAAGGAATTGCCAATAACATTATTGGCAATTGGACTTTTTGAAACTTTGGTAGATGCTTTATAAAAAAAGATTCATTTTGTTTTCTTCCATTGTTATTTTTTGACATTGAACTATGATCACTAGTTTTTCATACTCTAGCAACTAGGCTTTTTAAAAATTTTTTGAAAGTTCTTGGAATCTAACATCTTACATATCTTGATAAATGTTTCAAAAATTATAGTGTTTAAAGCTTTGTAAGGCAGTAATATTAATTTTAGTTTATTTTATTTGAAGGCTATTAGAACATTTGATAGAAATAGTCATTTGTTGGTTTTAGCTATAATGAAGTAAGGTAATTTTCCTGTTTTTAATTTATTTTTGGCAAGATTTTAAAAAGTACTTAGGAAATTTATTGTGAGATCATGACCAGTTCTTTTAACTCTGCTGTTCCTTAAGGTAGTAAAAGAGGGTTCTAGTTCCCACTGTTTTGCATAGAACAGATTTTCTGTTCTTAACCATCCCACTGTCCCCTCTGAGTTCATCTCTTCCTGTCTGCTTGTTTCTTGTTATTCTGAACATATTCTTCATCTGAACCTGGCTTATTCATTACCCCTATGTACTTCACACATACTTCTCACCCAGAGCATTTCATCTTGCCCTTAGTTCCCTTTAGAGCAATGTGTGGTTTTCAATAGTGTGTTAGAAATATAAATTCTTTTTTTTTTTAATTTAAAAGAGAATAAAACAAAAGGGGGCAGTACAGAGCAGATCAGAAGAGGACAACATAGGCAACACAGTACTTTACATTAAGTCAACTGGACATCAACAGTATCTAACACCATATCTCTTACTCTGCTATAGTTGAGCATAGTTTCAATTACAATAATATCAAACATAACACAACAGAATAAAGCCATGCCTATAGTGAAAGAATTACAGGGCTTTCTGAACCGAATAACAGAAAATGATCAATGGGTATTATAATATCTCATTTTTGATAAAAAAGAAAAAAATTTGTTTGAACTATCAC